>CAUYRT010011127.1:0-256189 GCA_963574885.1 Lepilemur ruficaudatus | reverse complement strand
GTCAGCCTAGCTCACAGTGACCTCAAACTCCTGGGCTCAAGGGATCCTCCTGCCTCAGCCTCCCGAGTAGCTGGAACTACAGGCATGCGCCACCATGCCCGGCTAATTTTTTCTATATATTTTTAGTTGGCCAATTAATTTATTTCTATTTTTAGTAGAGACGGGGTCTCGCTCTCGCTCAGGCTGGTTTTGAACTCCTGACCTTGAGCTATCCACCCACCTCGGCCTCCCAGAGTGCTCGGATTACAGGCGTGAGCCACCGCGTCCGGCCTCATTTCATTTTTTTTTAAGACTAGTCAAGTGCAGTAGCGAGAAGGGGGTCTAGAGTAGAATTCTCAGTCTGTAACTGACTGTGAACACTGAATTGAGATAACTCACTGCCTTTGGACCAGCTTCATTCATTTCATTTTAATTCATATCAACATTTATTTTTTTGTTTTTTGGGGTTTTCGTTTTTTGAGACAGGGTCTTGCTCTTTTGCCCAGGCTGGAGTGCAGTGGCATAATCACAGCTCACTGTAACCTTGAACTCCTGGGCTCAAGTGATCCTGCCACCTCAGCCTCCCAAGTAGCTAGTACTACAGACATTCACCACCACAGCTGGCTAATTTTTAAATTTTTTTTAGAGATGGGGTCTCACTGTGTTGTCCAGGCTGGTCTTGAACTCCTGGGCTCAAGCCACCCACCGGCCTTGGCCTCCCAAAGTACTGGGATTACAGGTGTGAGCCACCCTCTGGGGCCAACATTTAGATCATTTTTAAACTTGCACTTCCAATACTGCAACAAGTGTCAATCTCTATACAAAACTTCGAACATATGCAAATAGGATACTTTGTTAGAAGAAAAATTGCTAGAAAATTGCATTTGTAATTTTGAAGATATTACCAAGTTGCTATTTGTAGAGGTTATGCAGATTTCCAGTTACTCTAGCAGCATGTCTCTTCCCCACACTCTTGCCAAGATAGTTATCAAGCATTTTGATCTTTGCCAATCTGATAGGTGAAAAATGATATCTCAGTGTGATTTTCATTTGCATTTCTTTTATTAAGAGTGATGCTCTGCTGGGCGCAGTGGCTCACACCTGTAATCCTAGCACTCTGGGAGGTCAAAGTGGAAGGATTGCTTGGGTTCAGGAGTTCAAGACCAGCCTGAGCAAGAGTAAGACCCCATCTGTACTAAAAAATATAAAAAAAAAAATTAGCTGGGCATGGTGGCACACCCCTGTAGTCCCAGCTACTCGGGTGGCTGAGACCAGGAGTTTGAGGTTGCTGTGAGCTAGGCATGATGCCATGGTACTTTAGCCCAGGCAACACAGAGAGGCTCTATCTCAAAAAAAAAAAAAAAAAAAAAAAAAGGGATGCTCTGAGAAAATAACAAGCATTAGTGAAGATGTAGAGAAACTGGAACCCTTGTGCACTGTTGGTGGGATTGGAAAATGGTGCAGTAGCTATGGAAAACAGTATGGCGGTTCCTCAAAAAATTAAAAATAGAATTACCAGGTCCGATAATTGCTTCAGCAGCAATACAATTAAATCGGAATGATACAGAGAAGATTAGCATTGCCCCTGTGCAAGGAAGACACAAAATTTACGAAGCATTTCACACTTTTAAAAATCCTAGCACTTTGGAAGGCTGACGCAGGAGGATGGCTTGAGGCCAGGGGTTCGAGGCTGCGGTGAGCTATGATCACACCACTGCACTCCAGCCTGGGAGACAGAGTGAGACCCTGTTTCCAAAAAAAAAAAAAAAAAAAAAAGTAAAAAGAATTACCAGGTCTGGACAGGCAGGCCTTGTGAAAGGATCAACATGCCTTTGATTAGAGATTTACTACATCCATCCTTGGAAGAGGAAAAGAAAAAACATAAAAAGAAACGGCTAGTTCAAAGTCCAAATTCTTATTTTATGGGTGTAAAATATCCAGGTTGCCACAAGATTACCATAGTTTTCAGCATTGCTCAGTGGTTCTTTGTGTAGGTTGTTCAGCCGTGTTGTACCAGCCTGTGGGAGGAGAGGCCAGAGGCACAGAGGGTGTACATTTAGAAAAAAGCGACACAAATGTTACAACTCTTAGCAGTGAATCACTTTAAAAAATAAATAAAATAATAAAGTAAAATAAAAACTTTAAAAAAGAAAGCAACACAAATGATCCATACAACTTCCTGGATTTGTGTTCTCTCATAGAATGCCTTATCATAAATGCAGCAATTCTAGTTAATCTACCAAGATAATGTAATTATATTTGATTTTATAAGGTGTACAACAGTTATCTCCTTTTTTTGTTGTTGTTGATTTTTTTTTTTTTTTGAGACAGAGTCTCACTCTGTTGCCCGGGCTAGAGTGCTGTGGCGTCAGCCTAGCTCACAGCAACCTCAAACTCCTGGGCTCAAGGGATCCTTCTGCCTCAGCCTCCCGAGTAGCTGGAACTACAGGCATGTGCCACCATGCCCGGCTTATTTTTTCTAAATATTTTTAGTTGGCCAATTAATTTGTTTCTATTTTTAGTAGAGACAGGGTCTCGCTCTTGCTCAGGCTGGTTTCAAACTCCTGACCTTGACCGATCCGCCCGCCTTGGCCTCCCAGAGTGCTAGGATTACAGGCGTGAGCCACCGCACCTGGCCTGTTTTTGTTTTTGTTTTTGTTTTTCTTTGAGACAGGCTCTTGCTCTGTTGCCTAGGCTGGAGTGCAGTGGTGTCATCATAGCTCATGCAACCTCCAACTCCTGGTCTCAAGTGATCTTCCTGCCTCAGTCTCCTAAAGTGCTAGGATTACAGGCATGAGTGACCACGCCCAGCCTGTTTGTTTTTGTCTTTCGACAAATTTGGTACCAATGGTCCAATGGTGCCAATGGTGTCCATTTTTTTTCTTTTTTTCTTTTTCTTTTTTTTTTTTTTTTTGTGGCAACTCCGCCAGGACCAATGGTGTTCATTTTTTAATAAAGTTTTGATTGTGGGCAAAAAAAAAAAAAAAGAAATACCATATGATCCAGCAATTCCACTATTCCACTTCTAAGCATACACCCAAAAGAATTGAAAGCAGGAACTCGAAGAAATATTTGAACAGCCACATTCATAAGCAGTATTATTCGAAATAGCCAAGAGGTAGAAGCAACTCATCATTGATTTGACAGATTAATGAATTTAAAAAATGGGGTATATACATATAATAGAATATTATTCAGCCTTAAGGAAAGGAAATTCTGGGTTGGATGTCTAATCCCAGCATTTTGGGAGGCTGAGGCAGGGGGATTGTTTGAGCCCAGAAGTTTGAGACTAGCCCAGGCAACATAGTGAGACCCCTATTCTACAAAAAAAAAAAAAAAAAAAAAAGGAAAGAAAGAAACTATTTAATTATTTTTTAAAATTTATTTATATTTAGAGATGGGGGTCTCACTGTGTTGCCTAGGCTGGTCTCAAACTCTGGCCTCCAGTGATCTTCCCACCTCAACCTCCCAAGTAGCTGGGAGTACAGGCGTGTACCACCCTACAGCTGGGTAAGAAAGGAAATTCTGATATATGTTACAATATGGATGGACCTTGAGGACATTATGCTAAGTCAAATAAGCCAGTCACAAAAGGAGGACAAATACTTCAAGATTGTACATTTCCTATTGGTTTCTTGGTCATTTTCTTGCAGATTTGCTGAAGTATTTTGTATTAGCCCTTTGCCTCTGATAAAAATTGCAAAAATTTCTTCCATTTTCCTACTGACTTGGTTTTTGTTGTCGTTTTTGCTTTTTAGCTAGGTATAAGGTAGAGACCTGACCAAAACTTTTAAAAAAATCATTTTATTATGGAAAACTTCAAACACATCCAAAGGTGGAAAAAAATGTTATAAGGAAACCTGGGTAACCATCATCTTCCTGCTTCTACAATTATCCATTTAACCAACCTTCTTGTATCTATACTGACACTCGAACCCTGGATTATTTTGAAGTAACCCCAGACATTTTATCATTCCATAAATATTATTTCAGTATATATCACTAAATGAGGACTCTTTTAAAAAAAAAAAAACTAACCATGACACTATTAGCACACCTAAATTCGTAATTACTTAATAGCCAATAGTCAGTGTTCAATTTCCCCTATTCTCATATAGTTTCACAGTTTTTCAAACAAAGTTCATACATTGCAATTGGTTGATATGTCTCTCTTAAATTCACAGATTCCTATCCATGTCTTTTTTTTAAATTGCAATGTATTCATTAAAGAAACTGGGTCATTTGTCCTGGACAGTTTCTCATTGAATTTTGACAACTGCATCCCCACAGTTTCACTTAACATGTTCCTCTGGTATCTGTATTCTCTGCACCTAGGTAGTTGTCAGATTTAGGGTGATTTTTTTTAACACTATCAGAATATCATGTATCATACCTTCCTCAGGAGTCAGTTATCTGTATCTCTTCAAGCGAAGGCAGTGTCTTCATGTTTCATGATGTTGGTAGCCACTGGTGATTTTTGCCTAGTTCCATTAATTTATTCAAGGTAAACTTATTTTTTTTTTTAGCAGATGGTTCCTTACACCATTTATAGCATAATCTCCCCCCACTACACACGCTTATTTGAAATGCATCTTTCCCATGTGCCAAATTAGTATTTGAGTTTATTTCTGGACTTTCTGGTGTATTCCATTAATCTACCACATTCTTCTAACTACGGGTTTATGATATGCGTAGTATCTGAGAAGGCTAACAACCATCACTAATCTTAGTTTTTCAAAAGTTTCCTGCCTAGTCTTGCTTATTTATTTTTCCAAATGAATTTTTTTTTTCCAAATGAATTTTTAAATCAATTTATCTAGCCCTCCCTCATCACACAAAGAAACCTGCTGGTATTTGTTTTGGGATCACATTATGTTTATAGATTAACTCGACTTCTTTTTGATAGTCTTCCTATCTAAGATCATGGTATTTCTTCCCTTTAATCATTATAACTCCAGTTTCGAACTCCTGACCTTGAGCGATCCACCCGCCTCGGCCTCCCAGAGTGCTAGGATTATAGGCGTGAGCCACCAAGCCTGGCCTAATCTTTATAACTCTAAAGTGCAGGGTGTATTCTTCTTCTTCTTCCCATTTTACAGATGAAACAACTGTGTAACTTGTTCTGGATCACACAAACCATCTACTGTAGGACCTGCCAGTTTGGTCTGACTTTTGAGCTTCTGTCACCTAAACAGAAGCCCAGGGAGGGAGGAAGCCAGGCCCTCTTTGCGCTTGGCTGCTTAGTAGCTCTCTGCCTCCAAAGCCCTGTTCTCATTGCCACGTGCTTCTTTTGCACTGGACAGTTCACCTGCATAGCTGGGCTTTTAAATGAATGACACAAATATGAGTGCTATACAAGGTTCACACGGGGCTGAGGCATCTGGGGAGAACCTTCTGGAAGAAAGAAAACTCAAAATGGACTTTGGACAGTAAGACAGAATTTAGATGGCTGCAGGGGACCAGAAAGCACAGCTGGCAGGGGGAAATGGGTGAACCAACTGGACATCTAATTTGGAGTAGTGAGGGTGATGGGGGGGCAGGGGGCTCTTGCTGGAGCTCAGGGATAGAAAGGGTCTCTCCATCCTGCCCAGGAAAGAGCACTTTAATTCTTCCTAAATAATCTGTAACAGAGATTTGGGAGATGGACGTAAATTCAGAAAGGCTCATTAATTAACTTCTGGCTGGGAGGGAATGTTGCCATTGCATGTGACTTAGGTGCAGAGGCAAAGCCCTTGCAAGAAGGGCCTGGAAGCTGATTTAAGGGCAGAGCATGAGACTGCATGCAGATTACTGAGTCCCCCATGGGCTGTGATGGGACACAACTCTAAAGGAAACAGCAAAACATTCCTGAGTCAACCTCAGTCAAGGTCCTGTGCCTCTGGTAGTTATTAATACTTGGCTACTTGCCCAAGGACTTAGAGTTAATTCACCCTTCTGACCCTTGATGAGGAGGAGCTAGATTCTGGGCACCTCTGACTCAGAGTAGATACCCACTTTGTCAAAGATAAACAAAGCCAAACACTAGTTAAAGCTGATAAGAACAAATTTTAATCAGCAACATACTACAATAGGGAAGAGGGTTTGGCGTGAACTGAACCCAACTTTGATTTGTACAGAAGTGACTGGGTGTTTTAATGGGAGAGTGAAGGAGCAGGGAAGGTGGCAAGCAGGGGCAGAGACGTGAAAAATTGCAACGGGGCTGTGTCTGTTCATTGGCAATTATGGCAGTTAGGATTCTATCCTCACACAGAGACTGGGAGACAGAGGCCTTATCCTTCAGGGTGGTGACATTTGAAAGGAATGGCTTTCAGATCCTTGAGAAAGACATTTCTGAAGTTGTAGGAGATATATATACATCTCAAAGGATCAGAAGAAAGATTCGCAATTGTAGGCCCTTTTTAGTAAATGCTGTAAGAAAGGGCAGTCTACTCTGTGATTCTCCATCTCTAAAAACTTTTTAAAAATCAGCCTGGCATGGTGGTGCGCACCTGTAGTCCCAGCTACTCCCTGGAGCCCAGAAGTTTGAGGCTGTAGTGAGCTATGATTGCGCCACTGCACTCCTGCCTGGATGACAGAAGGAGGCCCCGTCTCTTAAAAGAAAGAAAGAAAAATAGATAAGGCAGTCAGGAGCCTATGGTTAAGTACTAACGAGAACAATCATCAAATTCTTTTGGCAGCCTTGAGTTTTCTCAGGCAGGCACTTTAAGGGGATCTAGGGTCATTCTAAGGTTATGGTCTTGAGCTGTTAGAAGCTATGTTAGCATGTACTAATAAGTCTTTTATTGTGGAGGGAGGAGGGTGGATAAAATCATTTGTGTTGAGAGTCTGCAGTTTTTATAGGTCAAGGTTGAGGCTTTGTTGAGAACAGGGCTCAGTGGAGCCTGGCTGGAGTTTGGTTAAGGAGAGAGTCTTTGGCACCTTACAGCTGGGAGTTTGGGTTCCTGCCTGGGGGTGATGCTCACCAAGCTTCCTCTTTGACAGTTTGTAGATTCAAGAACAGCAGAATAACAGGTAGTAAGAAGGGTCAACCTGGGTGGGAATGAAAGCCACTCTCATCTGAGAGTGACAAACCCGAAATCTACATCTCCATGTGTCACTCCCCAAACCTGTCTTAGGTCACAGCCCACCCAGAGGTAGCAGATTGTACTGAGCTGATCTCGTCCTAGGGGTTTGATATCACAAGTAGCACCAGGAATACCTCTGCTGCCTCCTTTACAACAGAAAAACCTTCCCTGCTTTAGGGGGAATTTCAAGGACTAAGGGCTGGAACACTGTTCAGTCTGATGGCCCCACATATTATATAGTATCTTCCTTTACTGGGTGCACTGACTTGTTGTTTATTACTATTACTAATAAAAAGCTCATTCCTGTGCTAAATTGGACTGGGGCCCTGCCTTCCATGGCCTGGCTCTGCAGCAGCTACAGTTATCCCATAGGAGGGCTATCCTTGAAGGACAATACCAGAATTCTACTCAACAAACACCAACAGCAGCTGTTATCAAAAAGGTTCCCTAGACCAGCAGCATCAGCAACACCTGGAAACTTGTTAGAAATGCAAATTTAGGGCCAACCTGGAGCTACAGAACCAGAAGCTGCGGGTGGGGTTCAGCAATCTGTGTTTAAACAAGCTCTCCAGGAGAATCCTATACACACTAAAGTTTGAGAACCACTGATCTACCACCGGCTGGGAAGAAGCAGGAGGGCTAAACTGTGGTCCACCTGGAGCTACGTACAGGTTTTGAGCTAGGTTTGGAAGTTGGAGGAAGGATGAGCTAGGAGAAGATAAGGAAAATATTTAAAAATGCATGCATTTTATCCTAAACAGTCGGAAGTTCCGGGCATCTGAGTGAGTCTGGAACGAGGTGCCCCAGTGGGTGAGGGCTCTAGGAAATCCACAGGCACGCAGTTCTTTTCCCAGGTCGGGAACACGAAGTCTAGGGAGGCCAAACCCCACGCCCACGCCGCTGACTGAGGCTCTCTCCCCTCGGGCCTGGGCGCAGCGGCCCCACTGCAGCTCCGCCTCGCAGGGCCGGGCTACGAAGCCAAGCTGGCCCCAGGCCGTGGCTCTTTGCGAGCGCGAGTGGGAACAGTCCCTGTAGCCTGGCTTGGCAGCAGCTGGCCATAGCCGCGTCTGAGAGGCATCCTCGGCTGGTGTGCACCTCCTGGAAGATGCAGGTATCCAACCCGGGCCCAGAGCACTGCAGACTCCAAGCCGTCCGCTCCCGCCGGCTAAAGCCCTGCCTTTTGCAAACGGAGCTTTCCTATTGCCCTCCTTCTCCGCCCCGCCACCCCGCCTTGCGCGGTACACCCCCGAGCCCCGGCCGAACTACAAAGCCCACGATCCCCAGCGCGGGCGCGCGCCACCTCCTGGGAGAGGTAGTCCGGGGTGCGGGGAGCCCGGCGCGGCCCGGCGCCAGCCGGACTTCATATCCCGGCATGCCCGCGCACGTGCGGGAGGCGGAGGGCGGAGAAGAGGGGGAGCATGCGAATAGGGAGGGGGCAGCCGCCCCCTTCCCCCCACTCTTCGCGTCCAGCCGAGCCGGGTGGGGGGAGGGGCCGGGCTGAGGCGGCGGCGGCGGCTCTCGGGGAGGGCTGGGCCAGGCTGGGGCGGGACTAGCCCACGGCGGGCGGACAAGAGCGCCGCGGAGCTAACGGGTCCGGACGCCGGCGACGGCGGCGGCTTTCTGCACGGGCGGAGGCAGCAGGAGCAGGAGCGGCGAGCATGGCCCGCGCGGCGCCCGGCGCTGACTGAGGTGCGCGGGCGGGATGAGGGCGGGCGGGATGCGGAGCGCCCCGGGCCCCGGGCCGCCCCAGTCCTCCTCTGCGCGGGCGCTGGCTCGGCCCCGCGGCCCAGACCGGCCCGGTCCAGCCCAGCAACTTCCCCCGGGTCGGGCGCTGGACTCTCCCGCGTGGGCGGGGGTCCGCTTGCGTTGGCCTCGATCCCGATCCCCGTCTTCTGCTGTGCACATCCAGCCGCTCCCAGCCTTCCTGGCGCTCCTGTTCCGCTGCTTGCTGGCAGCCCCCGGTCCCGACTTCCAGTCCACTGCCTAGTTCGTACCCCCAACCCTGGATGCTCCCGGCCTCTGCTTTACCTGGAGTCTCCTGCCCCTCTCTTGCCAGAGGCTGGCTGAAACACCAGAACCTCTCCCCTCTTTCCCCTGGCCACCCTAAGTGTCCCAATTCTCCCAGCTTGACCTCTTTCCCACTTTGGAGAAACTGAGGCATGGCATGAGCCAGAAACGGCCAGTGCGCTAGTCCTGTGGTGGCTGGCCTGAGCCCCGTCCCTTGTCCCTCTTGTTCCTCCCATGCTTTGGAACAGAAGAGTCACGTCTTGCCCCCGGTCATTCCCCTGTGATTGGACCAAACTTCCCACCTTGCTGCCGCGTGAGCTCACTTTAGTCTCCCCTTTAGCTTTCCACCACTTCTCCTTCCCTCCTCCTTCGAATATCCCACTCCTGGCCCTCTCTGCCTGTAGAGGAGTCACACACCCTTGCTTGCTTGTTCAACTTAGCCTTTCGATTTCTATTTCTTGCCAGCTGCGTCCATTTCTCATTTTGCCTCCTGCTTCACAGCTGTGTAAAGGACCAGAGGACAGAGTGGCACTGGGGGAAAGCGAGAGACAGGTGTTGGTCCTGGAAAGAGAGATGCAGCCTCTTTCTGCCAAAGCCGCTGAGAGGGGTTCACAGTAGTCTGAGGCCTTTGGGAAAGTCATTCCTAGCCAGTAACTCACACTCCCGCCCTGTCTTTGGGAGGGATGTCTGGCAGCTGGTTGGCCATCCCTTCCTGTTGTTATGCCTGGTGGGCTCTGAAGTCCCTCTAAGCTGGAAGGCATCCATCACCTACTTTTAGGGAGATGGTGGCATAAGAGAACTCTGGGAGACCACACCCCTAAGGCTCATCTTGCTTCTGCTGCTAACTTTGGAGGGGATTGCCCTTTCAGGGAGGGAGGTGCTCTGAGCTCTTCGTGGAGGAAGGCACAGTGTCTGTAGGTGGTGATCTCAAGTTTAGACGTGGTGCTCAGGATTTGAAGGCACAAGGGAACGAGGGCTCAGAGAGGTGTCACAGACTTGCCTGTATAATTCAGTTTTTTGTTTGTTGTCTTCCTTCAGCAGATTAGTTTTTGGGGTCAGCCTTTTCCACGTCAATCCCCAGTTTCCCAGTGGGAAGGACGGAGGAAGAGACTGGAGGCTCTGGGAGATCTGTGGGGTTCTAAATGAGCTATCTTGATCTGAACCAGATGGTTCCCTGCTTCAGCACCCACTCCCCTGACTCCCCCTTGGCTGTGAATAGGATGCTTTTAACCTTGTAACTTGAGAATGGAGGAAGGGAGGTCAGGGGGCCAACTGTCTGTGCAAGTGTTTACATCTGCATCTGCACACTCGCATGTAAGCTGGCCAGGCGCCTGTGGGAGTGACCCTGCCCGGGAGTGCATTGTTGTGATGTGCTGTGGCATGCTGAAGGCCCAAATCCTACGTAGAGCCATATCAAAGCCCCTAAGAACCACTGGGTGTGGCCTCAGGGGAGCGTTTCCCATGAGGATCACTGTTCTTGAGAAGGCCACCTAGGATTGAGGGGTCTGAAATACTAGGATTGGGGGTGAAGGGAAGTGAGACAGTTTGGCTTTCCCAGAACTAGAGTTTTCTTTTCATGGCAAGAGAAGGTCTGAGGGGTAGGGTCTGCGGGGAGGGGTAGGAAACAGATTCTTCTATACCCCATCCTGCCTTGCTTTGGCAGTATTTGTGTACTTGATTTTGTGGATGTTCTTCATGTGCATACTCATTTCTGAAATACTGAGCCCGGCTCAGTCCTTGGCACACAGTAGGTGTTCAGTATATGTTTGAGTGAAAGCAGAGGGTCTTACGATTAAAGGTTTAGGGCAGGGTTCTTCATACTTGACCGGTGTCAGAATCCGCTGGAGAGCTGATTAAAGCAGATTGCTGGGCCCCACTCCCAGAGTTTTCTGATCAGTCAGTCTGGGTGGAGCTTACAATTCGTGTCACTACCCAGCTCCTTGGGGCTAACACTTTTGAGAACCACGGATTTGGGTCGTTGCAGTGGCTTGGGACATTAAGCCAGGCAGATGTAAAGTCTTAAGAGTCACTTCCTTCCACCTTCCCCACCCAGGCTGTTCTGGCAGTTGCACTGGTTTGGCCTTTTCTTTCTGATGCTGCCCAGGGTTGAGTGCCTTAATGATAGGGTGACTTGTGGTGCCTGAGCTGCCAGTCTTCACTGTAACCACATAGCAGACACTGCCCCATGGTTGTTTGAAGGAGGGTCCCATGACCAAGCAGGACATCTGGGAACCAGGGCTTTGGAAGAGGGTGGCTGCAGGGACATAGTGAAGCAAATGCTGAGCGGGGCTCGCGTGTGCCCTGTGCCTGTCTCCCAGACTGAGCAAGTTGGGGTGTCTGCCAGGCAAAGTCCTGCCGTGACTGCACACTGGACAGGGCGCCTGGAAAAGCAGGAGGCATCACTTATATTGTACTTTGCAAAGCACTTTCCATCTGTTGTTTCGTGGGAGGTTTATAAGGCAGATACAGACCCAGGTAGGGTTACTGAGGAATAGAGAGATACTTTGTGTGTATCACACAGACCCCTAGACTACTGATTCTAACTCTTGGACTGAGTGTCTGCTAAGCCGGTTGCTAATAATAGCTCAGTGAACAGTGGCTGCTGTTCATTGAATGCTTCCTACTAGCCAGGCACTGTGCTAGATGTCCTCAGGTGTTAACGAATCATCACAGCAACATTGCAATGTTGACATCATTGTCACGCTTTTGTAGAAGAATAACAGTCTTGAACTTACGAGACTTGCCCAAAGCCGGAGAGTTAGTAGGAGGATCTAGTATTGACCTCAGGTCTTTCTGATGCATACCCCATGCTCTTAGTCCCATGCCGTCTTACCCAGCAAACCTGTAATTGTCCTCTGGGGTTATCTGTCCCCAAAAGCCTGATGAAAAAAAATTTTTTTTTTTTTTTGAGACAGAGTCTCACTCTGTTGCCTGGCCTAGAACACAGTGGCGTCTTCACAGCTCATTGCAACCTCAAACTCCTGGGTTCACGCAATCTTCCTGCTTCAGCCACTGAGTAGCTGGGACTACAGGTGCATGCTGCCACCCTTGGCTAATTTTTATGTTTTTTGTAGAGATGGGGGCCTTGCTATGTTGCTTAGGCTGGTCTTGAACTCCTGGGCTCAAAGTAATCCTCCTGCATTGGCCTCCCAAAGTGCTAGGATTATAAGCGTGAGCCACTGCACCCAGCCTGATGAAATTTTTTGAGGCTGAAACTTTGCTGGGTGTTGTGGAGAGATAACAATGACCAAGTCACTGTGCTCTGAGACAGGGATAAGACAAGTACACAAGTATGTCTACAGTGGAAGGTTGACAGTATAGCTGGTGGCTTGTAAGTTTAAAAGAGGTAGAAGTCATCCCCGTAGAGGGCTCAGAAGAGGCATTTGGGATGGGCCTTAAGCGTGGGCTTCCAGCAGTGCCTGTCGGCTGGTGGTGTACAGGCCAGTGGATACAAAGAGGTAGTCACAGGGCACAGTTAGGGAGTTGTCTCTTTTGGCTAGACAACTAGAGTGTAGGGGATGTATTTAGAATGTAAAGAGAAATCCTGTTTGGTTGCAAGCAACAAGTTGGCCAACTTTGGCAAGAAAAGACTTCCTTGGAAGGCCACGGGCATTACAGAATTAGATAATTCGGGACTCAGGTCCCTTCCAGGACTTGGTATAGATGCGGCAGGAACCAAAGGCCACCTCTTTGGGCTACCACTGTCGCCAGGATGAATCTGCTCTGGCTGTGCTCAGTAATTTTCTCACCACTGCTTGAGGTTCACATGCCAGGGAGGAAATGTCTGGTTGGCCAGCCTGGGCTGTGTTCCCTCCCTTGGCCAGGCAAGGGCTGGTGGCATGGTAGGCAGTCCCCCTAGATTGTATTGAAAAGCAAAAGTCCCCAGAAGAAGAGGAAACAGACACCACAAGATCTCAGTCCTGAAAGGTGCCAAACAAGAACTCGAACTGGCAGATGGTGGCAAAGAGAGTATTTTAGTCTGACAAGTTTCTGTCAGACCAGGGGCAGACTGGCAGCAGGGTACGGCTGGGTCGTAGGGGGACAGGGAGAGGAGGGAGGGAGGACACGGAAAACCAGGTAGGGTCCAGGTGAGATGTAAAGAAGGCTGGGACCTGGCCATAGAAATGAAGAAGAGGGGCAGAGTCTAGAGGCTGTGAAAGTAGATACCGTCTTCGGAACAGACACTCGAGTGGCCGGGCTTGGCATTTCAGTGCCTGGTGATAAAGGTTGGTTCCTTTAGCTGAAATGGGGCAATCAGGAGGAGGAAGAGTTTCAGAAGTTGATGTGTCCCTGCCTTAGCAGAGCTGTGTGTGGGATGCTGACAGCACACCCGGAATCCTGGTGAGCCGCCTGAGTTTCGGGGCCTGCAGCCCTGAGGAGGGGGCGCTGCAAAGTCCCAGAGGCTCTCTACATCCTGCAGGCAACTGGGGCTTTAGGGCTAGCTCAGCACTCTCGCACATCTTCTGTCTCCATGGGCAGCCCAGGGTGGGCTTTCCCTTTTCTTCGCCTTCTCTGCCCTCAGTTCCCATGCCCAGCTGCCCCTCTTACCCCATGTTCTGGCACTTCTGAGCCCTGACCCACTAAGGGGCCTGGCCCAGCTCCCTGGCACCTAGGTTCCCTCCTGCTCTGCTCAGAATGGTTGTTACAGTGTTACAGTAAGTCCTTGCTGTTAGGGCAGACACCTTCAAGTGACATTTCTCAAGAAGAGGGTCTGAACTTTGCCTACTATCTGAGGAAGACAGGCTTTTCCTCCAGTTATGTCGTGCTCGTCAGGGACGCCTGCCTGTGTCCCTAATCAGCTGTTCTGGAGTACTTCTTGTTGCTTATTTTTAAATCATTGTGACGACAACATATTGTCAATGGAGGGCTCCAGGGCATAGGCTGGGTTTGGGGCCACCCCACTTTCTAGCCTAGCCCTGGGGGAGTTTCCTCCTGCAGGAAAAGGTGGAAGGGAGAGAACAGGTCCTCCTAGGTGCCAGCAGAGGACCTGTGCTGAAGGGCACTTGATCCCACAAATTATCAGAGCAGAAGGTCAGTGAGGAGAACTTCCCCTCAGTTCAAATATGTGCACTTTTCCCTTGTATGCACTGGTGACTACCAGGGACAATAAGGTGAACAAGAAACAAGCAAAATCCAAAGAAAAAAATGTCATGTTTCTTTATTTTGCTATCAGTGCTAAATTTTTTTTGCACAATAGTGATATTAGCATAACACGCACAATTCTGGTATCAGATACTGAAAAACTTAAGGGATCCTCAATCGGCTTCCTCCTCCAGGGGGTATTCATGCTCGGGCACAGAGGCCGCTCCTGCTCCTGGAGGGTGGCTTCGAAGGGCTCAAGGGGGGGACCCTGAGGTGCAATGACACGATCCAGGGACCTGGGGAGCAGTCCTTGCCCTGCTCTGCCTTTTCTCTCCTAAATCGTCAGTCCCTGCCCTGCGTGCAGGCAACAGCCTCCCAGCCTTGGCAGGTCAGCAGCTTTCTGAGGAAGAGAACCAGCAACAAATGCAAATAGCTAATTGGTCTAGCGGGAGCTGCTCTGGTGAGGAAAAATCAACAAGTTATTTATTTTTGTGGCTAAAGGGAGTTCAGAGGGGATGGGACTGGTCGTTAGGAGGGCAGGATGGGAGGTGGCTTGGGGAAAGGGACACAGCCAAAGGAATGGCGGGGGTGAGGTGGGTTCTCCCCACTGTCACCCCCTCTGCCCCACCCCTGCTGCCTCCCCCACTCCCATGCCCCCTCCCTCCTGCCTTCTTTGCAGGATTCCTTTGCAAAGGGACATTAGTAGAATGTTGAGTCTCCCCTGCCCTGTAATGGGGTTTTCCCCACCCTCATTCCCACCCAAGTTCGGTTAAAGACACAATACCAGCTGCTTGACGCAGGCAGCAAATAGGAACAACAGTGTCAGGGGGAAATGAAAGTTTCTGTGGGCCTGTGTTGACTCCTTAGGCTATGCAAGAGAACAGCAGCAACCAAAGGGACTGCGGCTGTGTGGGGAAGGCAAGGTGGGGAGAGTGCCTGAGAGCCTCTGAGTTTCCCTCCCTAGGGAGGAGTATGAGTCCTGGCTGGGTTTGCCCAGCCACCAGAGAGTTTCCAGGGGGTTGGCCTTCTCTCTGCTCCCTCCTGTCCCAGAGGGGTTGGTGTTTCCCTGGACCCTGTTGAGGCTCTGGCTGTTCCGGGGCACTCTAGCATAGCTCAGGGGAGACCCCAGGTACCATAGATAGGGGGAGATCATTCTTGAGAAGGGAGAACCTGAAGGGGGTAGGGAGCGGCGTGGAGACCCCGTTGAGGCTCTTCCAGGAGAGGGGCCGGGCAACACTGGCACCTCTTAGACAGGAATATGCTGTGAAATGGGGGCCAGGTAAGGAGTGTGTGTCAAGGAGATTCAGCCCAAGATCCAAGTGGCAGCTATTTGTTGAAAGATTTTCCTCAGTGCCTGAAAAGCAGTTTACTCTTGCCCTTAAAGCAGCAATGGGCAGACGTCTAGAACCAGTGTGAGTTTTACTCTCTCAAGTGGCATTATGCAGTTGTCTGTGCTCCTTGCCCCCTTCAGACCTGGGTGAGGTGTCTTGGAGGGCGTCTTCCTCCACCCATGCTGCAAGTTCTAGCAGTTTCTGCCCATCCTGGATGTGTGGGCACACCCTGCTGTTCACCCTGTGCAGAGCAGGGGGGCAGCCAGCAGGCCCTGTGTTGGCAGCCAAGAGGTCCAGGTGGAGGCCTGGGCTGGCCGAGGGCCGAGAGCCTCAGGGCAGGGCTGTTTGGCTTTTCTTCAGGGGAAGCAGCTTGTTTGCTGGGGTGGAAGAGGGGGGGCAATGATTTTCACAATTTTGCGCTCAGTCTGGTTGAGTGCATGTAGAGTTCTTGCTACCTTAGCTACCCACAGGGGGTTCGGTGTTATGTGACCCAGGGCAAGTTGCTGCCCCTCTCTGGGCCTCAGAGTTCTCATCTGTGAATAAAGACTTGGAAAGCTGCTCAGGGATTCACTCTCAAGCCATCTGGTCGATCTGACCGACAGAGGAGCACCACATCCTGCGTGGGGAGGTAGTGCGGGGGCCCAGGATGCCACCACGCAGTCCAGACATCTGTGGGGGTTGGTTTGACCTTTCTCCTAACCTGTTGGGATGCATTAAACAGCAGCCAGACCGCTCTGGCATCTCTTTGGGGAATTTAGGCTCCTGTGGTCCAGGGAGCTGGGAGCTGTTCTCGGTTCCCTGCTCCCACCCCTGCTCTGGCTCTGTCCTGGGTTCAGGCAGAAAACCCATCTGGTCTCTAATCATATTCCTCTCTTCTTATGTGGCTGCCAGTCAGTCAGGCCCTGGCCCTGGGATGACTGTTCGCAGGGTCCCTGTGGTTTTCTCTTCCAGGTTTCCCCCCACTTCCTATGTCTTGTGCTCTCCTCCAGGCAGTTTTTTTTCCCAAAGCTGGGTGGGAAGTGGAATCACAGGCTGGTCATGGGAGGCCCAGGGCAGCAGCGTAGACACGTGGCATGTCTTTTAGGAGTTGAGGGGGTGGAGGTGGGGGTGGGTCTCGTAGTAGAGAAGAGAAGGAAGGTGGTGAGGAAAAGGCCACATATACCAAGATGGAAAGGCCTGAACTGAAAAGGCAGGGAACGTTTAGGGACCAGTTTGAGCAGAACATAAACATGGATCATGCCCAAGAGGGTGGGGCAGGGTAGAGGAGTCTGGCTAAGAGATGGGCCCCAAGCGTCACCCTGGCTGGGAGGAAGGTTTCCAGCAGCCCCTGGCTGGGCTGGTCACAGCCGGAAGGAAGTGTGGGAGGGGCTGTTAATTAATGCCTGTTCTTCACTGGCTGCAGGCTGCCAGGGGGCAGTCTGATAAGAGGGAAGAGGTAGACTCCTGGAGTTTTATACTCCAGACTGCTGCCATCTTTTACCTGGCCCCACAGATATTGGCAGTCTGTTGTGGTGCTGCTGGGCTCTATCACCTCTCCCTGAAATACACAGCCCCTGGCTTCAGCCCAGCTGGGTTTCCCCTGCCTGGCCACCAGCTCCCTTTCCCATCTGTGGTTAGATGAGGTCTACACTGGGGGAGGGGGCAAACCTGGCAAGACTGAGCAGATTCCCAGCCTGACCCATGAGTTTGGAGCTACTCCAGGAGTGGGACCAGGGCTGTGGACTGAGCAGTGATTCCCAGACCTTCCTGTTCCATTTTGGTTTCAGGGTTACCTTGCTGCTTAGCCAGCCAGACCTGGGTCCATATGGGGGGTTTGGGAGTCCTGCATTTGCATCAGAGCATTGGGAATTCTGGCTGTTTTGTTGGGAAGAGTTGGACAGGCAGATTTGATGGGATTTGCATTTGTGTAGACCACTTTGGCTTCTGTGTGGAGACGGAATTGCAGGAGGTCTCTTTAATAGATATGGGACTAGTAGTTAGGAGCCTCCTGTAGGTGAAAGATGACATTTCCTCTAATTGAATGATGGTTGTAGACCTGGAGAGAAATAGAAACATTAGAGGGAGATTGAGGTGGTACAAATCAGTTGGGTTTTGTAATCAGTTGGCTGTGGGAGGTTGCAGGAAGGAGGGGGTCACAGATGACTCTTCAGTTTCAGGGTTAGATGGATGGTGCTCCCTTTGCCAGAAGTTGGGAATATAGAAAGTAGTTTGGGTTTGAGGGGCTTAGATCATGCATGAGTTTGGTTTGGGGCAGGTTGAGTTTAAGGTACTTTTGGGTACCTCAAAGGTATATCATCGAAGGGGCAGCATTCAGAAGTTAGTGGGATAGCTTTGTGCAGTAGCAGTATCATAGCCAATGAGGTTTATCCCAGGTGCTATTATTGTTAATTAAAAAAAAAAAAGTGGGATAGATTGGTCTGATGTTCAGGGGAGGGTCTGGTGTCATCTAAGTGAGAGATGACTCTTACAGGTTGAGAAACACTTTTGGAAAGGCTTCCCCTCAAAATCCAAAGAGTGGAACTTGGGTTCCTAACGTCCTGTTACATTGTATGTCCAGGGGCACGTTCTCTTTCCCTGACCACTTCAGCTGGGTCAGGGTATGGCTGGACAGCAGGAAGCATGGCATCCCCGTCTGCTGAGGTTCCCTGTGGTTGGGGAATCTGGGCAGTGCTCATCCAAAGCACCCTGGGAGGTCATCCCTGTCGGGCTCCCTCACTGTCTGCACGTCTGGGCAGCATCCCTGGCTGAAGAAGGACTTGGATTCTGGCCAGAACTGAGCCACTGCCAGAAATCCCAGAATGTCAGCCACTTCTGCTCTTGTAGGCATCTGAGCTGGGTTGACTTGTCAAGGACAGGGGTTTTCGGGGAAGGTTCGGGGCAGCACTTCTGCATCAGATGGCAAGTGATACACTAAGTTGCTTTTTAAAGAAGTTACTTTTTTTTTTTTTTTTTTTGAGACAGATTCTCACTTTGTTGCCCTGGCTAGAGTGCCGTGGTGTCAGCCTAGCTCACAGCAACCTCAAACGCCTGGGCTCAGGTGATCCTCCTGAGTAGCTGGGACTAGAGGCATGCGCCACCGTGCCCGGCTAATTTTTCTATATATTTTTAGTTGTCCAGTTAATTTCTTTCTATTTATAGTAGAGAGGAGGTCTCGCTCTTGCTCAGGCTGGTTTCGAACTCCTGACCTTGAGCGATCTGCCCGCCTCAGCCTCCCAGAGTGCTAGGATTACAGGCGTGAGCCACCGCACCCGGCCCAGAAGTTACTTTTTAAAGTTCTTTCAAATGAAATGGAAAATGGTCATCCATGTGTGCAAGATTGTTATCAGCTTACAAAGGCTAAAAATCAAACATGAAGTGCCCTTTGACAGAGGGAATCCTCTGATTTACGTGCCTGAGGGTATGACTGGCCCGGGGCCGGGAAGATGACCCGCTCTGAGTTCTTACATGGTAGGAGGCACCTGCCAACCGTGCAGGCCTCTGTCATCTCAGCATCTCTTCCTGGAATGCCTACAGGAGTCCTGGGTTTACTCTGAATTGGGGGCCATGCCCAACTCTGTGCCATGCACTGTGGCTGGATGCATTTGGTGCTCTGATTGGCCAAGCCAGGGCACAGAGATGGCAATTTGGGGAGAGATGGCTCTCCAAAGGGGGTTATCATTCACTCTAAAGATGTCATGAATTGAAGCAGCATCAGATGTGCATTTGGACCCATGGACATCTTGCAGTAGCTTTGGGGCCTGACCTATATGTCAAGCAACACCGCTATAGATAAACTAATAAGGGTTTATTGCCATTTGTTAATTTACCTTGTTAAAATCTGAATGCTACAATATGGAATGGAACTTAGAATCGAGTCATTCCATTTACTTATGAGGAAGTGGAGGTTGAGAAATTTGCCCAAATCCCCAAACCAGTAGGTAGAAGAACTGAGACCAGAACCCAGATTATCCAATTTGTAGGTTGGGGGCTCTTTCTAGCATGAAGTGCCAAGTTTTAGGGAGGAGCCCTTTCCTTGCCTCAGCTCCCCATCTATGACAAGCGACTCATTCCCTGCACTGAATCAGCTGACACAGGCAGGTTATGCCCAGGGTGACCTGCGTGGTGTCTGGTGTTATGAAGTGCTCTGTTTGAGATAGAGACCCTCACTCACTGTGGCTTCAGCCAGGCCCCAGTGAACAGGGGAGTCATTGGCCCAACTCCGTCTGGGTTCTGCTGGGGCTGCCGCCCCCCACCTTCTGTCTCCTATGTCATCTCGGCTTTCTGCATGTCTAGCCTCCTGCTGTGCTGTTTTTCGCTGGCGCCCAGACCACGATATAGGTGTGTTGCTGCTGTGTTTTCTGGATTATGTTGGGGCCTTTTCTGCTGGGGACAGTTGTGCCCCTCTGTTTTCTCCTTTGGAAGAGAATGCCCAGGACAGTGGTGCCAGTTTCAAGTCCAGAAAGACAAAAATAGCGCTTTTCTGGACTCAGTTTCCCATCACCTGCAATCTGTGAGGGAGCAGATATTTGCCCAGCTTGGCAGAGCCAGCAATGGGATGTTGTGTGTTCCCTGTGAGCCCAGCCGTGTGCTCTGGGCTTCCAGCCTCTGACTTAGCAAGAGGAGACCTCAAGTTCAGTCTTACACAGGCATCTTGCCTTGGGTAAGTCACTTGGCTGGGGCCTCTGATCCAGAAAAGGAATGCTATCCCTGAGGGGGCTTTTTGGACTGTTTGAGAGTGTGGAGCTATATACTAACAAGATGCTGGAGGTCCTGCGAGCTTTGGGGCCTTTCTCACCACCTACTTCGTTCTCGGGGAGCAAGGTAGGGCTCTTCCGCATTTGGGGCTGAATCCCCCTTTCGTTTCTGACCCTCTCCCTCATGCAGATATCTGCTGACAGCCAGTTCATTCTTGAACTCTGCCAGCCCACACTGACTTGCGTGCTGGGTCTGCCTCCGCTGCTTGGTGCCCAGAGTGCCCTGGTCTGGCTGTTACTGCCTGGAGCCAGGTTCTAACTGGTCTCCCAGCCTGGGTCAGACCCCTCCATTGCCTTAGGCTTAGCCACAGTGTTTCTCGTGCCTGCCTCCTTCTTCTCCAAGGCTGACACTCAGTGATGTTACTTGGGTGTACAGCCCTTCACGGCCTACAGTCATTGCTTACTCAGTCTTTGCAGGGAGAGTGTGAGGGCAGGTATCGTCATGCTCACTTTCGGATGGAGGACCTGAGGCCCAGAGAGGTATGATTTATCTAACAACACGCAGCTGTCAAATAGCAGGGCCTGTCCTGGTATCGAGGTCCTCTGGCATTGGTCCGCAGTTCCCTGTAAAATGTTAACTCACAGGTACATGTTGGGGTGGAGGTACCTCAGCCTCACAATGGAAGGCAAAGGGCTTGAAGGTAGATCCTGGGTCCCTCCGCCTCACAGCCCCAAATTACCCCTGCACCGTCCAAGTCCTCCATAGCACTGTCGTGTTGGCAATGCCGGTGCAACCCCAAGATAGATATTATAAGGACAATGCCTTGGGCAAGGTCTCTGTATCGCTCCCTGCCATGTCCCCAAAGTTGACAACAGAAGTGAGTGCTGTGGTAGATACTGTCTTGGCAGGGAGCTTATAACTTAGGCCAGATCTGGGAGGATGAGCCACTCCTCAAGGAGGGGCAGCAGGGACTGGGGAGAGCTCCTGGCTCCCCTCACCCCTGTAGGCCTACTCCTAGCAGCTGATACTGCCACTTTCCAGAGCAGATAAAGCGATTCCCTAGCAACCAGGGACCCTGCCTGAGTAGGTCACAACATATTCTTTCTCAGCTCCTCAATGAAGAGGAAGACTGCTCAGCCAGAGCCAGAGAGAAATGAAAGCAAGTGTGTTCTGGGCTCTCAGTTCCCCATAATATACCCCCCAACCTTGGCGCCGCCCACCACTAGCCTCCTGGGGCTGAACTTTAGTGACAGGGAAAGGCGGAGCACAGGGCAGGGGTGCTTCTCAAAGCCACCTGGCCACCTGCAGGGTTAGTACTAGAAGTTACCAGATGGCACCAGGCTGGTCATGGGCTCACGACTGCTCTCTCCCTACGTAGAGCCTCCAGGGTCTGTGTTGGAAAGGAGATGTCCAGAGGATACAGCAGCCGAGCAAGGGGCCCAATTCTGGTCTCCTCTGTCCTTGTACTCTGCTTTTCTCTACCTCCACTCCTGGGGTGGCAGGGGCTACATTGCTTCCCTTCAATCTTCTGATCCAAGCATGGATGCAGACATCTTCTTTGAGTTTCCATTAGCATAGCTGCCATAGGCTGACCTTTCCAAGAGACATTACTAAATATAAAAGGAGAACAAAAGACAGCTAAAGATAGGGTATACAAAGAGTAAAAACAGCCTGGCTCACAAAGTACAGGTCTCTTGTTTGTTTCCAGGGCTTTTGGACTCTGCCCTGTTCTACCCCTCCCTGGAGATAACAACTTCTAGGGACAGGAGAACTCTGGCCTCCTAGTGCTGGCCTGTCTCCCTGAGTTGCCCTCTGGGACGCGTACCACTAGGAATTCTCTCTGAGAAGACTTAACCACCTTGTGGTCAGGTCTGTGCCCTACCCTTCTTTCTACCCAGGGCTTATTTGTTGTGGGTGTGGAGGGAGGGGATGCCTCCTTCCCTAGGTCTCCCAGGGAATTGGCACTTACATGGATGATACCTTTTAGGAACTGTCTTATTCTAAGTAAGCCTTGTAATGTGATCCACCTCTTTGCATAGTGCTCAGGCCCACAAGCTTACCCACAAGCTACCATATAAAGGGCTGGGATTTTTCCAACTTCTGATTTTGCGGAAATTGTCAAAGTCTCTCTACCTGCTTCCTCCTATTGGCCAAAAGAATAGAAACTGATAAGAAGTTGGCCTGGCTGATGGAAATTTTGTGGGTGGGTTGGCGGAAAATGTTGTTCTGGGTTTGAAAACAAAGAACAATACTTTGTAGTCATGTGGGTTTTTTTTTTTTTTTTCAAGACGGAGTCTTACTCTGTCACCCAAGCTAGAGTGCAGTGGCATCATCACAGCTCACTGCAACTTCAAACCCCTGGGCTCAAGCAATTCTCCTGCTTCAGCCTTCCAAGTAGCTGGAACTACAGGTTTCCGCCACCACAGCTAATTTTTCCCATTTTTAGTAGAGACCGGGTCTCCCTCTTGCTCAGGCTGGTCTCAAACTCCTGGCCTCAAGCAATCCTGCCAGCTTGGCCTCCTAGAGTGCTAGGATTACAGGCCTGAGCCACCGCGTGCTTGATGAAGGAAGTAGATAGGATCCTGGCCACAAAGTTGTTTCCAGCCTGCGGCACCAAGTCTGTCCTACCTGGCATCTGGGCAGGGCTCAGGATCCAGACGTTTCTCCAGGCTCCAAACTGCTGCTTGCCAGCACACACAGTGTCTCCATTTCATACCAGATGTTCAGATGTAGTCACAGATCAAAAGAACCACTGCCTCTCAGGGCAGTGTGGGGGCAGGATAGATTAAAAAGGAAGGTTAAATCCTCAGTTACAGCCTGCTGCCCCCTGCACGCCTACAGGCTGGACTGTGGCCTTGATGACTTTGCCTGGTCCCAGAGGCTCTGGCACACATCCCACCTGGATAGCTTGGCTGGGAGGCCTGAAAGGTGACAGGCAGAGGTGGTACCAGCCCAATAGATGAGGTGTGGCATATGACTGGGGCACATGTTGGAGAAACCTGTTCTTACCTGCAGCTGCAAGTGTGACACTAGCACTGGCTGAGCACGCTGCACCTGACCTCTGGCTGCGGGGCTGCGAGAGGGGGTGTCTGAGACCTGAGGCCTGCTGCGTTCCGAGGGAGTGTTGCTTTGGGGGCCTTACGTCCCAGAAGCTCTCCCCACATTCTCAGGGGCTGTAGCTTGTCCTGTGTGCTGGAGTTAGGGCCAAACCTGTTCCAGTATGCCAGCCAGGTAAGTCTGCTGCTGCCCCCTGGCTTGCTGAGGGTTTGGAATCCTGTTGGGTTGTTTACATGCTGTGACTCCACAGACCCCAGTCTTGCGGCTCTTCTTTCTACTGAAGCAGTCAGTCGCCCTGCTTCCTTGTGTCTGTCTTGCTGTTCAGCGGTGTTGGCAATTGGGTTATGAACTTTTCTCTCCCGTATTTTCCCATCCCTGAGAGGATCTGGGGATAGATGCTGTTTTTCGGTTTTTTTTTTTTTTAGAGGCAAGGTCTCACTCTGTTGCCCAGGTAGTTGGCATGATCACAGCTCACTGTAGCCTTGAACTCCTGGGCTCAAGCAATCCTCCTGCCTTAGCTTCCTAAGTAGCTAGGCCTACAGGTCCATGCCACTACACCTGGATAATTTCTTTTCTTTTCTTTTTTTAGAGATATAGGTCTTCCTATGTTGCCTCGTCTGGTCTCAGATTTTTAAGTCCAGTCCTTCAACTCTGGGCCACAGAGACTGTGGCCTGGAGGCTTTCTAAAACATAGCCTCCCCTTCCCTTAGTGGGCGTTGGCAGGACTTGTGTGTACGCTTGCTTGGTCCTTCTCCATCAGCCCCTGCTAGTATCTGACAGGCCTGAGCCTTCTCCAGGGTATCTAGACTTTCAGAGCTTACAAGTGGAGGGAGGGAAGAAACTAGACCAGAATTCCTTGCCATGGTCAGGGCTTGGGAAGGGGCAAGAGAGGGCAGTGGTGGAAAACAAAAGCACAATCCCATTCCTTTCCCCTAGGTGAAGGAAAGAGTGATTGGATTCAGTAACTCCTGATGTTGATACCCAAGAGTTGGGAGTTGGGGAGGGAATGCCCTACCTGTCCCCCTCCAGCATTCTCTATGGGTCGCCCTGGCTCGGATCTGTGGGAGAGCATTTGCTGGAGCAATGCCCCTGGAGCTTCCTTCTCATGCTGTGTGCACCAGGACGCCTGTCTGCTGTGGGGGGCTGTGTCATCACTGGCTGATTTCCTGCCGGTGGGTGCATGGGTTAGGGAGGAGACGGTTGAAGGTTGCCTGGAGAAAACACAGAAGACAGTGGAGCGCCACGAGACTCTCTGCCAACCCTCTTAGACCCCACGTGGTCCTCCCAAACCAGGCTAGTGAGTGTGTGTTTGGGGGGGGGGAAAGCCAGGGGTTAGGGAGGAGTGGACTGACCAGTGTTCTCAGAGGAGCAAGGAGGGCTCACTTTGAGGAGGGTGAGTTTGACGGGGAGCGTGGTCCTCTTTCCCAGGGGAGGCTATGCAGTGGGGGTGGTGCTTGCCTCCTGCTCCTCAAAGCCAGGCTCTGCTCTCCACACCAACACTCCACCAGTGCTTATTGCTCTGGGAGAGACCATGGGAGCCCGTTACCAGCTCCACCTTTTGGAAGAGGGCAAAGCCTGTGGTTGGGCCCTGGGATGCTAATCTCTGAGGTCAGCTGCCCCTGGCATAGCCTTGGAAGGGCAGCCCTCCTGGAGGAAGGCTGGCTGTCCAAGTCAAGGAGCCCTGGCTTTGTGGCAGTCTGGAGGGGTTGCAGGAAGTCCTGAAAACAGAGGAGCCCCATTGCTGTGCTGCTTGACAGAGCGGGAAGCTGGCTGGCTTGTTTCCAGAGAGGAGCCAGGAGGCAGTAGAAAGAAGGGCTTTGCTAAGAGCTCAGTGATGCAGCCCCTGGCAAGGAGGTGGGGCTCGGGCTCTTCCCAGGCTGGCTGCCACTCCCTGGTGTTGATCAGTATTTGGTGAACAAAGGCATCATCTGCTTTTCTCTTGCGATTCAAAGCATACTCCAGACATGCAGACAAGCGCAGAAGGGAAAGGAGGACCTGACAGCTTCTTGGTGGCTCTTTATCGTACCTCCATGGTATAACTGAGGTCAGAATCATAAGCAGTGATGAATAGCCAAGCCACCTGGCACTTGGAACCCTGTCTTTAAAGGAAATCAGAGCAGACTGTGGGAGGTGGATATGGTCCAGTTTAATAAATTACCCCTTGGAGGCAGTCAGAGGGCAGAGCTGGGGGGTGAAGGTCCAAACCCCAGCTCTCACTCTCTACTCCTCCAAAAGTCCCCAAAGGCACTTGGATTTCTCCACCTGTTTCTTACCTTCAGGGTCTTCCACCTGTCTCCCGCCTCTCTTAATGTGTGAGGCTTTCAGCCCAGCAGAGAAACCCCTTATAAACTTAGTCTCTTCTAGAACTCGCTGCTGACTTGTGGCTAGAGAGCCGCAGGGGTGGGCAACAGTGAGTGGGCCTCAGGAAGCTGTTTAGGACCAGCGAGGTCAGGCCGCTGCTGTGTATGGATGAAGTGTGGGCTGGAGAAGAGGTGACAGGCCCCATGACCCACTAGAATGACCCAACGTTCCGCTTAGCCTGGGGGCAAGGGCCAACCAAGGCAGAGCTGGCTCTGAAGCCTCAACCTTCTTGGAAGGTGGTGCCTACCAGGGTGGGGGGCACTGCCTGTGGTTAGTCAGGAAAGGAAGCTCTGGAGCAAGGCAGTGGCAGGGAGAGGGGAGGCTGGCTGGGGTGAGGTGCTGATGAACCGGAGCTAGGGCTGTGCGAGAGGGGCTTGTGCCTCCAGGTACCTATCCATGGCCGTGGGGCTCCAGCCCAGCAGAACTGTGGCTCTCAAGCTGCCCAACCCAGGACCACAGGCATGGAGCTAGGAGCGTTATGCCTCTAATCCTTACAGAACTCCTTCAAGATGGGTGCTGTTTCCATGTGACAGAAGACACAGATGAGAGAGGTTCAATGGTTAATAGCTGACAGGTGGCAAAGCCAGATTAAGAATCCATGTGTTGGCCAGGCACAGTGGTGTACGCCTGTAATCCTAGCACCCTGGGAGGCCTAGGTGGGTGGGTTGCTTGAGCTCAGGAGTTCAAGGCCAGCCAGAGCAAGAGGGAGACCCTGTCTGTACTGAAAATAGAAAAAATTAGCCGGGTGTGGTGGCACATGCCTGTAGTCCTGGCTGCTCAGGAGGCTGAGGCAGGAGGATTGCTTGAGCCCAGGAGTTTCAGGTTGCTGTGAGCTAGGCTGATGCCACTGCTAGGAAGGCTGCAGCCTGTGGTGCTTGGGGGGTACCCGTGAGGATCCCATGTTAGCAGCCCTGGTGTGTGTGCTGGCAGGAACTTAAGAGCAGGGCACTCCCACTGTCCCCACGGTCCAGGTAGCTGGTTTAGCTATCATAGGTACACCCCTTTCCCACTGCTTCAGATTTGCTAAATCTGGTTTGTACCTAAAGCCCCACGTTTCTGGGTGGTCCAAGAGAAGTTAGAGATAGCGCTCACTTCCAGAATGTCAGAGATGGAAGAGTGGGGGCAGAATATAATTATCACTTCCATCTGCATACTTATATAATTTATAAAAATGGTTTTCAAAGCCTTTTTTCGTAACCATTATTTTTTCTGATTCTGATAGCCCTGGGCTTATACAGAGAGATGCTACCCCATTGGGCAGAGATTTACTGTTGCCTCGTATATGCAGGACAGCGTTAGGCCCTACAGTGGCCCAGAGATGTAAATTGAATAACATGATCTCTGTACCCTTAGAATTTATAAGTGAGGGAGACAGATAAATACATGTCTTTTAGTGGCGGTGTAGGATCTTAAATGTGGGCCAGATTTGGCGTGGGATCCAAACTGGTTCATGATCCCTAGAGGGAAGGGTGTGATGCGATGAGGCTTGGGAGCAGTGCCTGGTTTGGGGATCTCTGAATGCTATTTGTGTTACAGAGCCTGACCTTGGCCCCCTGAATAAGGGCACCCATCTCATATGCTTTTGAATGCAGGAAGATGGTGAGTTTGTTAAGTCTGAAGTGCCATGTAGACATTCCAAAGAGGCCATCGAGAATACAGAACCCAGGGTAGAGGGCCAGGCTCTCAGGTTTGAGCAGGGTCGGTGCACAGTAGAGAGGCAAAGAAGCAGAAAGGACTGAAGGCAGGTCCTTCAGGATGCATCGGCAGCTGGAAGAAATAGGCAAGAAAGAGTCAGAAAGTCAAAAAAGTATATTACAGTGACTAGGGAGTCAGAGTGATGGTCAGCAGTTACAAACACAGAGATCACCCAATAGGAAGAGGGTGCAGACAAGATTGCTGCCTTTTGATTGCTAAAGAGTCTTGGTGTGGCCAGGTGCAGTGGTGTGCCTATACTCCCAGCTACTCACCTGTGGTCCCAGCTACTTGGGAGACTGAGGTGGGAAGATCCCTTGTGCCCAGGAGTTCGAGGCTGCACTAAGCTATGATCACACCACTGCACTCCAGCCTGTGTGACAGAGCGAGACCCTGTCTCTTAAAAAAAAAAAAAAAAAAATCTTGGCCTGGAAATTAGAAGTAACTTGCTGCTTGGTAACAGCCTGAACTAGAATTTGCCTCCTGAATCCACAGTTCTCATGACATGCATTGAAACTGCAGGCTGGCCCTGTGCAGACAGGCTGGGGACTTGAAGGAGAGTCTGAGGGGGCCGTACGTCACGGATGTCCAAATGGCCAATACACGTTTTTCACCAGCGCAGGTGAAAGACGAATGGTCAGGTGGTGTGGAGGAGGACTGAAGGCTGGGGTTGCCTTTGTGAAGGTCTGCTCAGATCCTATCTGAAAGATCCCGCCCCATCCCACCGTAGACTGGGATGAAGGTACTGGTGGGAATAGGAGAGCACTTTGAATTGAGACTTTTGATCAGCTTACGCCAGGGTATCTCAGTCCGCTTCCTTCGTTGTGTTGGCTGGAGTTCTATGAATCTTGTTAGAGATGGTTTGATATCCGTTCCCAAGAGACTGGTGTTGGCAGAGATCCCCGGTTCCCTGATACGAATAGTATAATCCAATTCATCCAGTCAAGATGACACTGTAAATTTATACTCTAGACACATAGCGGTAATACATAAAAAGATAAAATTCTAAAAACATAGTCATACACTCCCCCTCTTCCCACTCCCCACCACACATGAGATGATAAACATCCTTGTGGATGAGAAATGGAACAGGAACACAGAAGAAAGCAGGGCTGAGGCTGCAGGCTTGCTGGTCTCTGAGTCTGAAAGCAGAAATTTGGGGTAGCATAGCTAGAAAGCACTCCACTGGAAGCATGGAATTAGAGCTAGTACATTGCTTAAACCCATCGGCTGAGAAAGTAGGCTGCTACCGACCCTTTCCTGGGGCTATGGCTTATTTTAACAATGCTTACTTAAGGAGCCATAACTATACAGCCTAGACCTAAGCAGAGCTGCTGTTCTAGCCTGGGGCACTCAAGGACCTGAGGAGGCAAATGTGAAAACCCCCAGATAGGTAGGGAAAAGTAAAATATGAGAGAGATGTTGAGATGAGCTCATACACAAATGCTGAAACACATGAGGAAAAATAATGTGAAAAAAGAACAAATAAAATTAAAGACGAATTTACTGTAGAAGAAATGAAAATAACAGTAATTGGAAAATGTCTTCAGTATACATAGATTAAAGACCCTCAAAGAGATAAGCAAATATTAAATCTATTAAAGAAAAGAAAGGGGGCTGTGTATGGTGGATTCCAGTGCTTTGGGAGGCCAAGGTGAGAGGATCCCTGGAGGCCAGGAGTTTGAGACCAGGCTGGGCAACACAGTAAGACCCTTTCTTTAAAAAAAATGTGAATACAGAAAAATACCTATTAAAAATTCTAGGAATGAAGACTAGTTCCATTAGAATTTGAAGCAATAGATAACTCTGGCCTGTACACAGAGAACAGAGAATTCCTGAATTCAAAATAATACTGAGGAATTCATCTAGAATGCATCCTACACATGGAGGACAGATTGAGAGCCTTTAGCATGTGTCTAGTAGGAATTCCAAATATGAATAAAGGAAATGGCAAATAAATAATATTTGGAGAGAGAATGGCTGAGAATTCCAGACTTAAAGAAACAGCATGAACATCAAACAGGATAAGTAATGTCACTGGACATAATACAGTGAAACTGCAGACAAAAATAAAGAGAATGTTAAAAACTACCAGAGTTAAAAAAGAATTCAAAGGATTGACAATTAGAATGGCAACATCTCATCAACATTAGATGCCAGACGATAATAGAGAAATGTCTTAGAGAAGCTAAGGGAATACCAAATCCAGCTATCATTCAAAAATGAGGTGAAATGAAGGTATTTCTGGACATCTTCAGACACTTATAACCTATAGATCCTTGCTTAGAGAACTACTCAAAGTGTACTTCAGTAAGAAAAGTAAACCCAGAAGGAAAGAGCAGGTTGCCAGAGCCAACAGTGAGCAGAGCAATTGACACAGGTTGGTGAACTTAATGAGCTGCTAACAGTGTATCAGGATGCAAGTGACAGAATAACCCACAGTAACTTAAACTGTAAGGCATGTTGAATGAGAAGTGTGAGGTAAGGAGCTCTCCTGGGTGGGGGCAGTAGCTGAGGACCAGCCCTGGCTGGGTCTTTCGTTCTGCCATGCTCACGGCGTAGATGTCACTCATCGTGGTTGTGCCGCTGCCACTCCAGACCCTGTAACACCCCAAGCAAGGAGGCAGGGAGATGTCAGGAGAAAGGATGCTTTCTCTTTATGCACCTCTGTTGTGGGAAGGAGAATCTTTCCAAGGTTGCCCTAGCAGATAACTCCTTAGGTCTCATTGGCCTGAGCTAGTCCATTCTCAGACCAATTCCAGGTGAAAAAGGAACACGCTTGCTGTGGTTGGCTTTGGCCAGTCTTGCGTCATCTCCTGGGACTGGGTCCTTAGCCGCCTGAACAAATCAGGATTCTGTTGGCAAGAAAAGAAGAGAGAGTGGCCGCTGGTAGGCAGCCAGCAGGGCCTGCCCCAGATGGCGAAACACATAGACGAAAAACCAGCATCTAAACGGGCTTTTAATTTAAAAAAAAAAAAAAAAGGAAAACTAGAATTGTAGACCATATTATCAGGGGAGAATAAGATAGAATAAATTAAGGAATTTTATTAAGTCACAGCAAGTTTCTGCCTTGTTAAGAGAATGGCATCACCGAAAAACTAAACTCTATCAGGAAAATGTATGTATGCTAACAATTTAAGATAATCACCAAAAGAAGAGGGATATAATTTCCAAAGCAGGAAGGAAAGAAAGGTGGGGGTGGGAATAAAGTGCCATTCCAGCAAAAGTCAGGAAAGAAAAAATAGAGAAAACACAAAGTAAGATAGTAACATAAATCCAAATACTAAGTATAATAGATTAAACTCATGGTTTTTTTTTTTTTTTTTTTTTTTTGAGACAGGGCCTCACTCTGTTGCCTGGGCTAGAGTGCAGTGGCATCATCGTAGCTCACTGCAACCTCAAACTCCTGGGCTCCAGAGATCCTCCTGCCTCAGCCTTCTGAGTAGCTGGGACTGCAGGTGCACACCACCATGCCTGGCGATTTTTCTCTTTTTTGTAGAGATAGGGTCTCGCTGTTGCTCAGGCTGGTCTCAAACTCCTGACCTCAAGTGATCCTCCCACCTCAGCCTCCCAGAGTGCTAGGATTACAGGTATGAGCCACCATACCCTGCCTAAACTGGTGTATTTGTTTTAAAACAAACAACAGACTATTGGATTCATTAGAAAGCAAATGGGAAGTGGTGTGGAGGGTGGTGAGACCTGGTCAGCAGGAATCAGGGACTCAGCAGAAGCCACTGGTTCTTTCCCACCCTGGTTGTTCTGTTCTGGAAACTGTTCTCTAGTCCTTACCCTTTCCTTTTCCCTCTCCCCCCAACTCTTTCTATCTTGCCTGCCTGTCCAGATACTGAGGTAACTTTTTCCAGACTTCCTGCGTTAGCGTAGACATGGACAGCAGTGTCCCCTGCCCTCCCCGACACAAACTGCATGTGGCCTCCCTCCTGAAGGAGCCGGTGTGGGGCAGAGCAGGTGACTGATCTGAAGGGACCCACCTCCCAACTCTCCCCCTGCCCCTTCCCTGTGCCTCAGGGCCCAGCATTCCTCTCCTCAGAGGCCAATTCTTAGGGTGCAGCCTGGGTCCTCTTGCAGTGAAGACCGATGGTATATTTCTCTAGGACTTCACTGAAGGTTAGCCCAAGTTACGTACGATCTCAGGTTTGAAGAAATACGTTAGCTCTTCTTGCCTTCTGGTTTTCTGGCTGCCAGCGCTGGGCAGCATCAGAGATGCCAGAGCTGAGATTTCAGGCTGGATATCAAGTCAAGGCCAGGTGTCCTGCAGGAGGGCGGGGGCTGCCCAGGGAGCTGAACCGGGGAGCAGAAAGGGTCTGAGTCATTAGGATAGCGCTGAGCAGTCTGTGCCACGATGTTGCAATGCAGATAACTTCAGTTAACCAAGCAGAGGTGAAGCAACCAGTTCTCAGGTCAAGGGCGAGCCTCACTGGATTTGAGTTGGGCAAGGGAGGGGCTATTGGTTGTTTTTTTTTTTTTTTTCAAGATGATAACTCACACCCCAACCCCACCCCCGCCGCCGCCCCAGGGCACCTTCTGCCAGAGGTGGCTGTTGCCTCACCCAGGAGGCAAGGAGTTTGCTGGGTTGCTACACTGGTTGGATCTGGGGCACAGGGAACCTTTTGATGGTTGTACCCCAGTTAGTGGAAAAGCCTGTTTGGAAGGCAGTGGGCACTGTGGAAGGAACATTGGACTTGAAGTCATCAGACCTGGCATGGCGTTAAAGCATCTTCACTTCCGCCTGGCTGACATTGTTAGCCAGTCCTGGGACTCCTGAGAATACCAAATGAGAGGCTGTCCCCCCAGATGCTCAGATATTCATAAAGCATCATGCCACTTGGGTAATACTCTTGCTGCCTTTAGAGTGAGGCTCTGGGACACATCCTCAGACTGTGCTTAAGTGAGTGGAAAGAGGGGCTTCATCAGAATCTTGGCCTACGCTTTTCTCCTCCTGTCCCTCCCAGAAGCAAGCAGCCCCCATTCCCCCATCCCCCCATCCCCAGTGCCTTATTTTGACGTTTCTTTTCTCTGCCTGCCAAGAAGGGTGTGTTCAGCTGTGCTGGTCTGAGGCCTGCTATCCTGTGCTTCATTAGGTTAATTCGATGATGGCTGTCTCCTGGGATCTGACCGAGAATGGCTCTAAAGCTGCTGCAGCTTCCAAAACAGCCCCGCTGCTCTCCTTGGGGGCACCCTTTGCTTCTCAATTCATTGCTTTTGTTTTTCCTTCCCTTTACCTTTGAGCTGGTGAGGGCCTCCTTTGAGCTTCCTGGTTCCTTGTCCCGGTGGAAGTAGCTCAAGCGTGCACCCCCTGATGGGTGGCAGCCAGTAGGGGGGATGTTGCAGGGAGGTGGGTTCATCTGCTCCCCAAGACCCTTGCTCTCCTGACCACCTGGATCCGGGCTGCCAGTCTCTCTGTGCAGCCTCAGCAACTCGAGACAGACCAGCCATTCAGGGGATGTTTGTTGTTAAATGGTCTCCTTAAATCTGCCAAATTTGTGACCACAAACCTCTCAAGTCCCTAGCATTGCCTTGCCACCTACTATAGTTCCCTCGTTACTCCCCTCCTCTCTTAGAAGGCTGTTTCACGTCTGAACTCTCTATGAATCTCCAGCCCCTCCTCCCTGTCTGTGCCCCTCTCCTCTGCTTTGCCTCCTGTCCTGCAGGTGGCCTCTCTCCAGGTGGGCTCCTGATCCTACCTCCCTGCTAAGGGCTTTGCTCCTCAGCCTCTTTTCCTGCATCCTAAATCTCTCCCTCTCTACTGATGCATTCCCATCAGTGTACACACATTCTGTATTATCTTCCAACTGAACCCCCACTCCACTTTGTGACATCCCATTTCTTCCTTGTTAAATAACGTCTCTGTTTAGATATAATTCACATACCGTACAGTCCATCCATTTGAAGTGTACAAGTCTGTGGCTTTTCATCTGTTCACATGGTTCTGCAACCATCACCACAAGCAATTTTAGAACATTTCATCACCCCAAAAGGAAACTCCAAACGACTAGCAGTCGTTCCCCATTCTCCCCATCCCCCAACCCCTGGCAAAAAACCAATCTGCTTTCTGTGTTTATGGATTTGCCTATTCTACACATTTCATATAAATCACCTAATACGAGGCCTTTTGTGGCTGGCTTCTTTCACTAAGTACAGTGTTTTCAAGGTTCATCCGTGCTGTGGGATGTGTCAGAACTTCATTCCTTTTGATGCCTGGACAATATTCCATTGTATGGGTATACCGCATTTTGTTTGTTTGTCAGTTGATGGTACTTTGAGTTGTTTACACTTTGGAGCTATTATGAATATTGCTGCTGCAAATAATTTGTGTACAAGTATTTATGTGGACCTAGTTTTGATTTCTCCTGGGTCTATACCTATGAGTGGAATTGCTAAGTCATATGGTGACTGTGTTTAACCTTTTGAGAAACTGCCAGACTGTTTTCCAAAATGACTGCACCGTTTCACATTCCCACTAGCAAAGTGTGAGGGCTCCAGTGTGTGCCCATCCTCACTAGCACTTGATATTATCCGTCTTTTTGATAACAGCCATCCCGGTGGGTGGGAAGTGGTGTCTGATTGTGATTTCCATTTGCGTTTCTGATGACTAACGACATTGAGCATCGTTTCCTGTGCTTGTTGGCCTTTTTCATCTTGCTGTATCCCTGGATCAGCCATTGCAAAGGTCACCACCGACCTCCATCCGGTGGTCAGTTCTCAATCCTCACATTACTTTTTCAGCAACATTTAACACTGTTAATTCCTCCTTCATTCTCGAAACTTTCTTCTTTGGCTTTCCAAACACAGGGCTGGTTTTCCCCCTGCCTCACTAGCTGTTTCTTTCCTGGTTCTGTGCTGCCTCTCTTAGACATTGGGGTACCCTGGGCTCTGTCTGGGGCTGCCTTCTCTTGTCCATGGCAGGCCCTCCCTAGATCATTTCTTCTGGTCCTGTAGTTTTAAAAATGAACTGGACCCTGATGACTCTCAGGTGTGTCCTTCTAACTCTTACCTGCCCCATGAGCTTCAGACAGGTGTGTCTCACTGCCTGTTGCCATTTGCACATGGATGTCTAAAAGGCCTCTTATATTTAACCTCTCACAAACAGAACTCTTGTTTTTTCCCAGCCAAGCCCATTAATTTCCTGTATTTTCTGTGTCAGTGAATGACACACCCCTCAAGCAGGTGGCTCAGGCCACAGCCTCTGTGTCTCCCTGGTTCCTGTCTGCCTCCTACCCCCACCCCCTGCACCTTCCATCTGCCCCTTTGGAATATATCCAACCACTTCTCACCATCTTTATGGCCTGGGGTATGGCCACAGCTCCCCTCTGGTCTCCCTGCTAGCCTCACACAGGATCCAGAGTAGTCCTTTAATAAGGCATGTTTTAACCTAAAATAATTTTAGATTTTATTATGAAATGCATCGCATGTTCAAAATAGTGTATATCATATGTGTGCCATTTAAAGAATAACTATAAAAAATGTGCTTGTACCCGCCACCCAGGTTAAGGGGTACATACATTACCCAGTACTGCTGAAGCCACTGTGGGCCCCTTTCTGATCTTGTCTACCTTCCTTCCTCCTCCAGCGGGATTTCCTGAATCTTGTGTTGTTTCCTTGATAGTCTCTATTATTTTATTATCTATAAATAGAGGCATACGCAATGTCTTGCTTAGCTGTGCATATTTTTTAACTTTTCATAGATTCATGTTGTGAGCATTTATTCATGACTTATTCTTTTTGTGCGACATAATGGTTTTTGGGTCATACTCATCCCTGTTGATGTCTGAAACTGGAGATTTTTCAATTTATTATATGACATGAATGTACCACAGTCCATCCATTCTATTCTGACAGACATGTGGGTTGTTTGCAGCTTTCAGCTGTTACACAGTGCTGTACAGGTCTCCTGGTGCACAGGTTCATTTGTACCTGGTACTAGAAATACTAGAATTTGCTAGACACCCACCAGAATGCCTGAAATTAAAAAGATTGAAAATATCAAGGCCAGGCTGGGCGCAGTGGCTCATGCCTATAATCCTAGCACTCTGGGAGGCGAGGCGGTCAAGGTCAGGAGTTCGAAACCAGCCTGAGCAAGAGTGAGACCCCGTCTCTACTAAAAATAGAAAGAAATTAATTGGCCAACTAAAAATCTGTAGAAAAAATTAGCCGGGCATAGTGGTGCATGCCTGTAGTCCCAGCTACTCGGGAGGCTGGGGCAGGAGGATCGCTTGAGCCCAGGAGTCTGAGGTTGCTGTGAGCTAGGCTGATGCCACGGCACTCTAGCCCGGGCAACACAGTGAGACTCTGTCTCCAAAAAAAAAAAAAAGAAAATATCAAGGCCATGGAACAAATGGAGCTCTCATACATTACTGGTATGAATGCAAAATATTACAACCACTTTGGAAAACTATTTGATAATTTCTAGGAAAGTTAAACATATGCCTGCCCAATGACCCAGCAATTCTACTCCCAGGTATTTACCCAAGAGAAATGAGAGGATGTGTCCACAAAAAGACTTGTATGAGAGATTCTTGTAGTTTTAGTCATAACACCCCAAAGCTGGAAATAATTCAAGTGTTCAAATATGGAAGGGGGGTGGGGGGTAAACCCACATCTGAGCGGCGTGGGGGGACACTGGAGGGGTGGGATATGCTTGAAAAGTAGTTGGGGAGCGGAATTAGGGGTCTCAATAGGGGAAAGGAATTCCTCAAAAACTGATTCATGTGATTAACTGTACACTTCGGTAAATTCACTGAAAATCATTTAATTGTACACTTAAAATGGAGTGTTGGTTGTACGTAGGTAAGTTGGAGCACTATGTATGTACTCTCTGGACTACTTTGACAGAGTAGGTTTTTGAATGTAACAAGATAAGTCAACTTGTAATATATTTTGTGAAATTAGCTCACTACAAATTGTGACTGTAAACATTGTACTGTAAATGTTTTGTAGTTTTCCCCCAATGAAATTTTTGGAAAAAAAAAAAAAGGTTTATTGTGAAAATTTCAAAGCAAGATGAATTTTGATTCACTTGGTTAAACAAAGAAATGTGTTGCATTGCACTGTTTGACAGAAGCAATAATTAGCCACTATGGGGGCAGTTACCATAATTATTGGTCCCTGGCAATCTGTAGGTACCCAATAAATATAGGACGAATCAATGAATGACAAAATTGAAACCAGGGCAGTAGAGTATCTCTAACTTTATACTTATCTCTTATAGTGGTCTCGAGCCTTTTCAACTACCTCCCATTCTACCTTTCAGCACTAAATTTTTATATGGGACTTAAGTTGAATATCACTGCTTTAGTGGTGCTTTACCCCAAACAACTTGCAAGCACTAAATAATCTTCAAAGCAAACCGATTTATGGGCTAGGACAGTGTTCAAGACAGTCACTCCGGAACTTGGGCACCTGTAGATGGTCTGTCATTTTCTCACGGTGGTTTAATGCCGGTGTTTGCTCTCCTACAAAATTTCCCCTTCCCTTCTGCTCTAAAGACCCTAAAACACAGGTACGAACCTCACCAAACTTCTCTCGTTGCATCTGCTCTGTAGGCAGGCAGGGTTCTGTGAAAGCAAATGTCACTGCAGCAGCCATAATTTAAGACGTCCTTTTAAAAAATTCCAATTTCATCATTTCACAGAAGAATAGATCAATATTTCTACAGTTAAGAGTTTAGTTAAAAACCCTGCTGTGCAATGAAATAATGCATCTGCTATTGGCGTAGAGCGACTGGGATGTTAATTCCCTGGTTTTGTGTCAGTTAAGGGCAAATTAGCCTTCCAGCACCAGTCATGACTCATTATGTCATTATGTAGAAGGCACTTACTGTACCTCCACTACTATGCAATTTAGATCCAATAAAAATTGTGACAGCGTTTTTATCCACTTCATTAAGCTACTAATTTCTTGTAAAAAAATGTACATTAATCTTTTTATAGCTTCATGCAGAGTGGCATATTTTTAGACTCTAACATTGATTAGGTCCTGGTTAAGAATAATTTTCACAGTACTTTTAAGAAATGTAAATAAAGTTACAATAATTTAATTTTTCAACATAGTTATGACAGTATTGATCTTAAAATGAACATGTTGGCTGAATTAAATGTGTAGCCCAAATGAAATACAGACTGAATATTTAAACATGCAACAAATTACAAAGCGTGGCTTAACAATACCCTGCAAACAGAATGAAGAGAGGGAGCGTGAACCTCCATGGAAAATATTAATTGCTCATATTTTAAAAGATGTAAATGGGGATTTTTCTTTTTGACATCTGATTTTTCTTACCCAAATGTTTAAAAAATACAGTAAAAAAATTATCTTCCCCTTTTGATTTTTCATTCCTTGTGAAGTATTAATGACTCTTCTACCTGAATGCATCAGGGAAAAGTAGAAAAGGAGAAAGTCCCCTCTGCTGGGGTTGCCATATTAGCAGGTAGGAGTCGGAGAAGACAGTGCCCAGCGTTTTCAGAGGGCGCTGGGGGCCGTGGAGGGCAGGGTGTGGCATCTGTGTACTTGGTGGCAGGAATGCGCCTCTTCACTCCAAGCACCCACCATGCCCAGGGCTTTTTGGAACAAGGGCTGACGAAGCCATGAGTCATGTCCTCGCTGGCCGGAAAGGTGAGCTCTAAATGCTGACTGGCATTTGATGCAATTACTCAGACTTCCCATTAGATCCTGACCTGCCTCGCTGGACCTTGTCTCCTTATTCGGGACTCTTTGAGCTGTGCTCTGACTTCACTCCCCTCTGGCAGTGGTGTCTTCTGCTTTCCCAGGCGAAGGAACCTCAGCTCTGTCCTGGCCTCCCCACCTGCCTGGTTCTAGCCCCTCAGCAAGTGCTTACCATGTCAGGCCCAAGGGGCACGCAGGGAGCTGGAGGTGGTGACGGATGGTTAGACTTTATCATAGGAGACACACAGAGTGTGGACAGTGCTGTATTGGAGTCAAAGACTTAGATTCTTCCAGGAAATAGCTGTGTCCCCTCTCCAAGCTTGTCCCTGTCTTCTGTAAGAAGGCTTTGTGCTGCATGGTTGCAAAGGGCTGCTACAGAACCCAAAAGTTCTAGGATATGGTGACCTCCTTGTCACTCCAGGAATTCTTTCATGGGACATTCTTGCAGGCTGTGCGTGGATGGTCCCAATATTGGGAAACTCTCTTCTTTTTATATTTTGAATTTATTGAGTCCTGTACCTTTCCAGAAAGGATTAAAGAGGGGGTTGAGAAGAGCTTTCCGCCTTGTAACATCTTCTTCACTTCCACCGAGACAGTGCGAGTCGGAGCAGTTCCAAGTGCTGTTACCGGCTGGCCACGTCTCAGTATGAAAGATGCTGCGCTGCTGCTAGGAGTAATTATGATCCTGTTACCACTGTCCAGACCCCAGGCTCTGGGAGTGTGGCTGTCCCCAAACAGGCTTGTGTGGGACCAAAGGTGTGTGCCTAGCTCACAGCCCAGGCTGCATCTCCTGGGCTGTTGGTTGCTCTCTAGAGAGTCCACAGTCGTGGGAAATGGCCGCTCTGCTCTGTGGCTGCCCCAGAGCCTGGCACAAACAGACCCTCCTTCCCTAGCATTGCCCTAAAGCCACGTCTCTTTGCAGCTGTTGCTGCCACTTCCCAGATGTGTACTGGTGTGCCATGCTGTTTCTAATAGGGAAGCTCACCCTGGTTGCTATTTTCACTTGTACTATTTCATTTATGCACTAGGAAGAGCAGTCAGTCTCAGCCCTCATCTCTAAGAGCATCACCCCACTCTACCAGGCAGGCAGATGACCCAGAGAGGCAAAGTGACTAACCAAAGGTCACACAGCTAAGAAGCAATAGAGCTAGAACTTGTGAGTCTGTGTTCAGTATATCAGAGCTTATAAAACGCTTTTGGTAATGGAACAGAATAGTGCTTAAGAGCTTGGGCACTAGGTTTAGGTAGAGATGGATTCAAACTCCAGCTCTCCCACTTACTGGGTTCCTCAGCTTGAGTAACTTCTCTGAACCTGTTTCATCTTGTCATCTTCATCCATGGGGTAAATACTTTTTAACCTCACATAGTTATGGTGAGGATTAAATGAGATAAAATGTGAATCACTCAGCCTCATGCCTGGCACATATTAAAATCAATAAGTGGTGGAATGGTAGCTCTTATTATTTTTATTATTATCATTACTATGAATGCATTCAAATCTCGCCATCACCCCACGTGGCAGGCATTCACTCACTCACCCGTAGGCAATTATAATCATAAGAGCTGCAACTGACAGAGGCGAGGGTGCGGCTCGGCAGGGTTTGGTAGGGTCGCCTCGAAGCCTGCTCCTCTATTTCTTTCTGCCTCGGCCCAGCATCGCTTTGCCAAGCTCCAGACCCACAGGGTTCCTGCCTTTTTCCTTCCTTGCACATGCCCAGGCTCAGGGCTGCTTGGCCTCGTGGCTGTGTGACCTCTGGTTCTCAGGAGGCCACGCGTGTGACACTGATGCAATGGCCGGCAGGCAGGATCTAACCCAGAGGAGGAGCTGAGCTGTGCCCTAAGCACCCAGCCTCTCTCTCCAGGAAGAACTCGTGTTCTGGGGTCACATAATTACTCCCCACAGAAAGCTCTTTCAACTTAAGTATAGGGTTCTGTACGTGACGCTGTCTGCGAGGCAGCCCTGGGGACTGGCGGGAGGTTAAGTTTTGTTTCTCTTCAAAACAATGATTCCTCCGAGGTTTGTATAAATACACAATCAGTTTCCTATTATGACATTGTGAAGGAGCAGTTGGTTGCATCTTCGTAATTAAGACTTGAAGAGAAGTCAATGACAGTGAATAAATTAGACTTAGATGTTTTTCACCCTTCCCGTCCTTCTTTTCCCGTGCACCTTGCACGCCTGCTGCCCGGCCTTGGGATCTCAGGCAGCCCTGGCCCCCTCATACCCTAAACATCAGCAGCCCCCTCCCCAGCAGCCTGGGAAGTCCTGAGTAGGAGGGGGTTCGGCTTGCAGGCTCTTTTGCCAGATGGTATTTGATACGAATATTGATGTTAATGGCGTTTGGATAATGACACTGTCTGTGGCAGGGGCTTTATTACTGTTACGAACGGCACGGTCCTGGAGGGAACCATTCTGTTTAGTTACCTTTGTGTGTGTGTGTTGCAAATGTTTAACAGACAATTATCAGGAGACAGTGTTCTAGGGGATTTGGGTTATTCCTGGATTCCCACACAGGTCCTGAAATAGTCCAAACCGCAGAGCTGGGGCGCCTTGGAGGAGTCGGTGGGAGCTGCCTGCGGTTATTTCCTTTCGTTTCGTGCAAAGACCGGTTACCCCAACCTCTCCCGCTTGTCCTTCGACAAGACATTCCCGTTCTTGGAGGGTCTGCTTTGTTGCAACCTCTCCGTAACCAGATACATCAAAACCTACCTTTTACACTTCCTGGGGGAGTTTGAGCTCCTTCCTATTAAAAATGAATAATAAAATCCTCCGCTTTCATCCTAATGGGGTTAGTAGGAGGTGTTTAGCTTTTTATAGCTACCTAGATGATCGAAAGAGGCAGATGAAGCCATCACAAAATTAAGGAAGAGGTCATCATTAGAAGACCAAGGACCAAAGTCTTTTAAAAGCATTTCTGGTCTTAATTCAAAGTGCCTCTCTGGAGAGCTTTGGTGCGCAGCGATTGTGGGGTTTTCTCTGTTGGAACCAAAGCGCTGGTAAGGTGAGGACTGTGTAGCAGGCTTCTCTGCAAAGCCTGTGCAAGGACTGGTCCCTTCAGAGCAAATATGACACTTTCAATGTGGATTATTCAGCAGATAGTTAGGCCTGTTTCCCTACGTTAGGCAAAAGCCTTCTGTCCTTGTGAAAAATGGGTAAATGAATGAAGCGGACCTCAGGTGTTTTCAGAGCCCTGTAAGATGGCTTCAGGGGTCGGGCTGGCAGTTGCAACGGGCCAAATGCTCCTGGGATCTAAGCTATCAGGCGAAGTGGGAAATCAGGAGGCTGAGCTGAACTTCTGGAAACAGCATACAAATGGATTGTTGTGTGTGCTCCTGGCTTGGACAGTGCAGCTCTAAATCTGAATACAAAACAGAGAAGATGCTCTTTTGCTCCTTTCAGACTAATGATTTTGTCCTTTTTCCCTCTCCTCTTCATTTTATTTCTTCATCTATAACATCTGCAAGAGGGCAGCCAGACTAATAAAACTGCGCTAAGCTCGTCTAATGCCAGCCATTGATCCAAGGGTGGGACCTGATTAATCAATGAGATTTTAGCGGTGTTCACATCCCCAAGGGACAGCAGGCCCAAAGACAGCTCTTGCCTCTGCAGAGGGGAGGAATCTGAGAACTGAAGGAGTGATTGTCTGTGGATTCTGGGAGGTGTTGAGAGGCAGGGTGCCCATCCTCCACAAACAGTCTTTGTGGCAATTTCACAGGGCCACCTTGAGTGCTTGATTGCCTTGCTTTTGGGATGCTCACTTGCTCTAGCAGTGTGATATCACTGCAGGATTTGTTGGGCTTCAGGGGTGGGCTTCTAGAACAGGGAAACCTATGCAACATACAAGACACCTCTCCCATAACTACAGGTCTGGGAAATCATCTCCTTTAACCCCTCTCCTTGTCAGTAGAGGAAACTGAGGCCCAGAGAGGGAAAGGCCTTGCTCAAGGTCATATACTGAATTAGTAACGCCATAGAACTACAGCTCAAGTCTCCCAGGCTGAGCTCTTTGCCTTCCCTGTATCTATAAGGCTAAGTCAGGATTAGAGCCTGTTGCAACCATCAAAGGGTCGATACAAGTAGTCACGAAGAATTCAGGCAGGATACAGACACCCAAACTGAACAGTTCAGTTTGAGAAACTCATACACATTTTAAAAATATATATGAGGCTGGATATTCCTTTTCTTCCTTTTTCTTTAACGTGTTTTTTACTGTGAGCTATTACATATACAGAAAAGCACATAAAACACAGATGTAATTTGACAAATAATTTATAAGCAAATACATTTGTAACCACCACCCAGGTCAAAAACTGAGCACTGCCAGCTGCACAGGAGCCCACCATGTGAGTGGGCTCTCTTATCTCAGCCCTCTCTGCCCTAGAAGTAAGCCTCACCCTGACTTTCGTGATGACCATTTCCTTGCCTATCTTCATAATTTTACAATCAAATAGCTTATTGCTGCCTGCTTTAAACTTTATATAAATGGAAATCACACTCTGTGTATGCGCTTTTGTTTGTCTTGTTTCTTTGATCTAACATTGTCAGATTCTAACACTGTGAATTATTTTTAAGAAGCCTGCTAGAACCTTGCCCTGGGAGATGATTCTTGACATAGCTCATCTGAGGGTGTAGGTATGGGGTAGCCCAAAGAGGTTGTCTTTTGGACTGTGGTCCTGGCTGCCCTGACCAAATACCATCTTCTTCTTTTTTTTTTTTTTTTTTTACCTTCAGGGACCTGATTGTTTCATGAATTCCCTCTAAATACACACTAATTTAAGGGACATAGGATTGTGCACAGCAGGGGTGGGGAACAGAGAGGGAATGCTAGAATTCCTTGCTTTGCAAAGGAGGCACCTGACCTAGACTGTGAGTCCCCTGGGGGCAGCAGTTGTTTTATCTGTTTTATATCGCCAAGGCCCAGGATTGAGTCAGTCCATAGAAGGAGGCGGATAAACATTTGTCCAGCGAACAAAAATACAAAGATCACTCAGTACAGGCCTCTGTAGGATGCCTGAATTTCCTCAACAGTATGATCTCCAGTGACCAGGGTGACCAGTGACTGAAGAACTATTTCCTTGGTGGTCCGAGGCCCACCAAATGCAAAAAATCGGCTTGTTGGTGGAGGCAGGAATCTTGATCATCCATAGCACATTTGTGTCTTACATTCAAAAAGACCTTAGAAAGGTCAGTATTAATCAGAGACTCACCATTTCTCTAGAAATTACATAAAAGGAGTACGGGGAAGACAATCTTCTATTGAAAACAAACAAAACCTGTGATGTGCTTTCGCAGGGAATTGCTGGATCGCTGGTCAGGGCGGCTGCAGGCCTCCTGGCTCTGAGGTGGAGAGCTTGCAGCCACTGAAGCTTCTCCAGGGGGTTCCCAGCCAGGGGCTGGGGTCTCTTGCGCACCTGCTGCTGACTCAGGAGCCAAAGCTGAAAGTGAGGCCATCTTTGTGCCTGTGGTCAGCGGTCAGCCGGGCAGGCTGGACAGGATCTAATGGAAAGCCTCTGTGTGTTCCACCTCCACCTGTCTGTGCTTAGCGACCCTCACCTTACCCAGTGGGGTCAGGCGTGAGGCAGCTACCGTGCCGGCTGAAGATGCAAATCAATATTGCTTTAATTATTTTTGTTTTTATTTTTTTAAAGCTCACCCTTTAAAGAAATGCCTTAAGATATGTAGGGCAGTCAAGTCTTATAGAGAAGGTCAGATTCAATTCCTGTGTCACCACCCGTCCCTGGGGCCCCCGCAGGCTCCCAGAACTTTCGTGGAATCCATCCTGGAAGTTAACAACCTGTACTACTCCACCCCCACCCCACCCCTCGCTCACTGTAATTTGTGAAGTGTGTATGTATTTGTGGGATTGTTCAATTTCCCCCACCAGATGTGAATCTTCACGACTGTTTTGACTACCAGTGTTCAGCTAAGGGCTTAGTAGGTACTTGGTGATAGAGAAGTATTTGTTGAATTAATGATTGGGATGCAATGAATGTTGATTGAATGCTGAGGGGTCTGACTCAGGAAGAAGACCAGCCACTCTCCCACACCACCCGGGCGTCAGTGAAGGGCGGTGGGGAGCTCTCCACCGAGAACCGCTGCCTGTCCCCCGCCCCAGACGGCGGTAAGAGAGGGAAGCCCCTGGAGAGTCCTGGAAGGCACCGCGGGGAGGCCCGTCTTCCTGGAAAGCCACGCTTGGAATTGTCTTCAAAAGCTGCAACGCAGCCCCCGGAGTTTGAGCACGAATAAATCATTAGCATTTTATTTACAATTCTGGGTTTACAATTCCTAGAAAAGGATCCTGCTGTTCAGTGCGGATTCCTGTTTTGCGGGCTCTCGCCAGCGCCACCTCCTTCCACCTCCCGTCTTTGGAGGACCGGGTTAGCTCACGACTCCCTTGGACAAGAGTGGGACTCGGAGAGGACCGGCGGGTGGTCTCGGGAAGGGGATGCGCCGCCCCCGGTCTCGCATTTCCCGACGACCTGAGCAGAGAATCGTGTCCTCTTCGTTTTACGAGAAAGAAGGGCTAATTCAAAGAGGGCTACAGACTTGCCCAAGGTCACGCAGCTCGTGCCGAAGTTTGCGCCCAAGTCCTCGGCCTTCAAGCCCAGCCGAGCCGCAGCAGACGCGGAGGAGCCCTCCGCGTCCCGCCGGCTGCGCTCCCCGACGGCGCCCGCCCGGCGCGCCCGCTAGATGGCAGCCTTGGTCTCCGCGGCGCACGGCAGGCGCGGCGGGCGCCCTCCCGAAGGTCTGGCTGCGGGCCCCGCGGGCTGCTCCGTGCAGGCGGTGCCGCTGGCACCCAAGCCCGGGCCTCCAGGGTCCAAGTGACCAAAGGAAGAAGAGAGTTGCTGGAAGCAGCCCGGGCTCCCCTGCCTGGAACGGAGCAGGGTTTTTCCCGGGCTCCCACGGCGCGGGGACCAAGGGCGCGGCGGCCCCGGCGCGGTGCAGCGCGGAGGGGCGGCGGGCGTCTGCAGCCCTGCGTGGCAGTGCCGGGCGCGCATGGGGCCCGGAGGAGCGGCGTGGGGCGAGGCCGCCCGGGACGCAGTCCGCGGCTGGAGGCCGTCTGGCCGCAACCTGATCTGGTCCCTTTCCAGACTTGTGCGTTGGAACCTCGCCCTCGCTGTGTCTCCGGGTGATTGCGGGCCAGTCCCTGCCCGTCTCTCGGCCACAGCGATGCTCCCCCAACCCGCCCCCGGACCCACAATGGCAGGTGGGGTCACCGGCCCATTTCCGCGGCGGTACCTTTGGGTGAGCAGCGATGGGCACGTCTCTGAGGCTGGCACACCTCGGGTCTCAGGCCCGGCCACCAGAGAGAGGCTTCTGTGTGCAGAGGAGGTGGTGGCGGTGGGGCGAACCCTGCCTTTCCTATAGCAGAGGGGAGGTGGGACTCGGGCGGCAGGGGTCAGTCCTCTTGTCTCTGGAGTGTGTGCATGACATGAATTTATGGATTCCTTTGATTGGCCCCTTTCTTTACGCTCAAAGTCATAGGGTTTCTGCCTTTCAACATCTTATATTACAGTGCTGGGATCTGCTTGCTGGGCAGGTGCAGACTATAAAGGGCCCTCTCCCCTTACTTCTCCAGTCACGTTCCTTCTCAGGAGGTGGCTTCTCTCCTTTCTAGGAGGAAAGGGGCTCAACCTGATTGGCCTGGCCTGTTGGCCATCTTCATGCATTGGGTAGCGACAGACCTGAACATTGGGCCTTGTCTTGGCCCATGGAGGTGGGGACACTGAGGCCCAGAGGGGGAAGGCCATTGCAAAGGTGACTTGGGGCATCCAGATCTCCCACTTCAGGACTCTTGCTGCTGCCAGGCTTGTTCCAAAGACTTTTCTCCTTTACATCCTAACGTCCCATCAAAGTTCCACACTTTGCATTGATGTGAAGTCCCGGAGTGCATCGACCGCTGGGTCCTAGGAGTAGGGTCAGGCATGGAAGGGGTGTTGTTCCCCCTCAGAGTGGCTCTCCAGGCCATATCCTCCCCAGTGCAGGCCCTACAGATCCGGTCAGGTGAGGGCAGTTGGGGAAGGATGATGTGATCATCCCTGGTCCCATCAGTCACCCCCTGGAAAAGCAGCCTGCCACGCAGCAGGAGGAGATGAGCAGAATTGGTATCCATGACATATCCCTCTGTTAAGATCACAATTTCCATGACAGAGCCACTCTTCTAATGGAGCTTGTCAACTCGGCTTAGGCCGCGATGGCTGAGAGCACACCCACCTGAGAGCCCGCGAATGTGGGATCCGAGGCGTTAACCTTGCCTGGCGCTGAGCATGCACAGGGAGGCAGAAAGGGGACTTGCACCGGCGCCTGTCAGCCCCGCCATCAAATTACTTGGTAATTATTGCACACGGCCGTGCTATCGGCCAGGCTCTCCGGCGAGCCCGCCAACACACAGAGGGGGGAAGGTGAGTCTCCCTGAGGGTCCCCAGCGCCCTCTGAACCCGCTGGAAAAGGACCCCTTTGACGGCGTGCAAGGGCCTAGAGCAGCCGTCTTTATTGGCAGCAGGAAAGGCTGTTTGGGGAAATGGAAAAACTTGTGTCGGCGGCGTCAGTCTTGCACAGGGGTAGCCAAGCAGTTTGCAGCGCGTTCTGTTCCTCGCGCTGCCACCACCGCCTCGGCTCCTCGGAGCCTGCTGGGGAGGGGCGAGGGGGAGGAGGTGACCGAGTTCACGTCCCCACCGCTGCCTCTCCCGGAGTGATGGATGGCTGTCTGCTCAGGCGGGGGAGCGCCAGCACAGCTCCCTCTGCAGGGAGCGGCGCTCGGCCTCCCACACCGGCGCGGAGGCTTCCGCGAGCTCCCCTGGGCCCGGATGCTGGGGAATGCGGGCTCTGGGTCAGTTAACGCGCCCGGTTATTTTGGGTTAATGAGACCATCCTTGTCGGTTTCATCCTGCTCTGTGGCAATCTTGCACAAACGTCCGTCGCCGCCTCTGGGCTCCATTTCACCCTTTTACAACAAACCCGAATGTGTCTTCCTATCTCTGATGCTCGAGGCTTGGGAGGTACCAAGACTCGCCTAGGTTTTCTTAGGGTGGCACTCGGGTTAGGGAACGATTTACCCATGGGAAGAGACAGAAATCAGAGGGTGGGTGTTGGGTGTTGGGTCATTTCTTCTTTAAAAGACAGTACATTTTAGAATTCCATTAATTGAGGGCTCTAGTTAACTAAGTATGGGAATAAGACTGTATTTTGCCTTTTTTCTTTCTCTACTCCAAAATGTTATTAGGAAGGCTTCTGCAGCTGGGAATTCTGAAATCAAAACCTAGGGTGACGAGCGAGGGGTGGGGGCACTTGGGGAGGAGAAGCCCCTCTGTTAGAAGAGGCCTTTATTCTACAGATGGCTTCATGTCAGGGGATCCTGGGGTCTAGTTCATAGTGAAAACTAAGTCCCAGCTGTGGTTTCAGGGCAGGACTTATGGGTGCTACTGCTTCTGGGAGCCAAGGTGCTTACAAAACACCTCTCCAACAATGATGACGATGTAAAGAATATAATGTACAGCACTTTACATTTTGGGGGCACCTAGTATGAGCCAGATACAATACACTTTATCTCCATTATCTCATTTAATCTTCAGAGCAGTCTTACAAAATAGATGCTATTGTTATTCCCATTTTATGGGTGAGGGGCGAAAGGGTGGAAACTGAGGATCAGAGAGGTTAATTAACTTGTTTAAGGTTACACAGCTGGAAAGGGACAGAGGCAGAACTCAGCCTAAGTCCTAATTTCAAAGCCTGCACTTAATCACTGTGCTCTATTGCAAGATAACCTGCAGTTATCTTGTTTCAAAGCACATTTGTACGTTGGGGAAACACCCTTTAAAATTAGGTTACAGTTTTGCAATGAGTGGATGTTTGGGTTTGCTGCTGCTTTTTTCTTTTTCTCCAAAACAGAAAAACCAAAACAAAACCCCCAAATCTCTCACTTTCCAATGGGTCAGCCAGATCAGAGGAAGAAGTGGCTGCTGAGTGTCATTGCTGGCTTGTGCAAAAGAGAAGATGCCCTAGAATTATCTGTCTTTAAAAAACGATTTCACTAATATTTGATGCACTAACTGTGAAGTCATCCTGAATGTCTTCTTTGTGTTACTGTGTCCTGCTCCCGGGGTGCCCTCAAGTCCAGCTGGGGCTGGATAAACCTGGGGTCCTCCCTTGGTGACGCACCATGCTTGCGTTTCAGCCTCCGTAAGGTTGTGACGAGGAGACCCGATGAGAAGCCCCTGCACAGGCTGCTCAGCCAAGTTGGCTGGGAGTGGGCCCAGAGCCATGGAGTGTGAGAAACTTTCAAATTTCAAAACTGCCCTGGGCCAATTTAATAAACTTCTGCCACCTCCATCCTCTCCACATTTTTGAATTCTCAAATATTCACTCCCATCTAAGACGCGTACAAGAGTGGAAGGATTTTGGAATGTTAATAATGCAGAATTGTACAGCATAGCAAGGTGAATTCTCGGGGGGTAACGGTTAACATCTGCTTTCTCTTTTCCCAAGATAACAATGGGGAAACCTGTGCTCTGCACACACACACACCAAGCCAGGATCGTGAGAGCCTAGTCTCTCTGTCTTTCTCTCTTACTCTCTCAGCAAAGAGGTAAATTGTCCCCAGATCCATCACTAGGCACAATAACCAGAAAACTTGGATGTAGCAGCAGTGACAGTGATAGAAAAAAAACCCAAAAACCCAAACCTCATCTCTCAGGGGGCACTTTCTGGGCTGTGAACAAGACCCTTTCTTCCAGGGGGTCTGAAAGACAGGCAGCAAGTAGTACTCTGCTTCCTCCCAGTGGGGCAATTCTTAGCAATCAGCATCAGAGCTGTGGTCCTGACATGTCCCCCGGCAAGCGGCAGGATGCTTTGTATCAGAGAAGACAAACAGAGAGAACTCAGTCTCTGGTTCTAGATACAGGCTCTGGAGCGCCCAGGGGAGTTTTGCGCTTGTGCTTTTTAAGGGTTTCTGGGCTTCCACCATCGTACCTGCCTTCCATGGTAAAGAGTAGTGGCTACCAGTGAGTTCTGCAAATAGAGGAACTGATTTCCCAGGCCCAGGCTGGGCATGGTGGCTCATGCCTGTAATCCTAGCACTCTGGGAGGCTGAGGCAGGAGGATTGCTTGAGGTCAGGAGTTTAAGACCAGCCTGAGCAAAAGCGAGACCCCTCTCTACTGAAAATAGAAAAAATTTGCGGGGTGTGGTGGTGTGCGCCTGTAGTCTGAGCTACTCAGGAGGCTGAGGCAGGAGGATCCCTTGAGCCCAGGAATTTGAGGTTGCTGTGAATTAGGCTGACGCCATGGTACTCTAGCCCAGGGAAGACTCTGTCTCCAAAAAAAAAAAAAAATCCCAGTCCCAGATCTGCCTGTGTGAACCTGGGTAAGTGACCTCTCCCAGCCTCAGTCTTCTCATCTGGAAAAGGGAGACAATAATACTGGCCTTGTGCATTGTGGGTTGTTGAGCATGCAGTCTGGCTCAATGCATGGTAATACTTTTGGAAGTCTACACACCAACAACTACCGTCCACATTTGCTTTCTAAGACCCATTTTACGCCCTTTCAAGATGCTCATTTTAGGGAGTAAAATGTTCTTTGACTTGGAACCAGCTGACCCAGAATATAATTTCTGACCTAGCCCAGCCCTGTAGACTCACTTTAATAGCCCTATGGAAACAATCCAGATTCAAATTTCAGAGCAGTGAAGATGTCCTTTTTAAGGGAACCTCTTGGTTAGTCTTACGGCAAAAAAAAAAAAAAAAAGACCTAGAAGTTATTTTTAAAAATGAAAATGAAAGGTGCCAACCTTATGTTTGCAGCTACCTAGGGATTTTTTTCACGGGATTTTTGTGCTGAAACAAATGCTCCTCTATGTTTCAGCAAGATCCTGCAGCTCAGAAAAGTGTGCAGAAATGGCCAAGATTTGTTGTATAGATGCCATCCTAGCCCAGCATTGGAAGCCCTAAACCAGTGCACTGGCTTCTCTCTCTTGCTTGCATAATGCAATTTAAATCCCCTGTTAATTTCCAGGTCGAGTTTCATTCATGAGGATAATCTTTAATTGATGTTAAATATAGGGATCAAGTTAAGTGCATTATTTCTTTTTTACAAAGTGCTAATTGTTCATGTTCTCATAAATTATTTTCTCTTCTTATGTAGCAGGTTTTATGAAAGAACTTTTCAGCCAGTGCTTTTAACCTCATTGTATGAATATTATCCTGTAATCAGCGGGTCGTTCAGATCCTTCCGGTGAAGATGATCTCTATGTCACCCTTCAGAGCGGTAAGGAGAAGAAAAATGAGCTCGTTTTGCGTGTTTATATATATGGCTAAGCTCACAGACATTAGAAAAATATTTATATCCAAACATTTTTAACTTTAAGTGTATTTTTTTCAGCTGCTTCTGTCCCTATCAAGACCCTTGAGGGGTTCAGCCTGAAACTATTTTTTTTTTTTTTAGTTTCGATAGTATTAAGCATATTCACATGGTTGTGCAACCATTGCCGCCACCCGTCTCCAGAACTCTGTTCATCTTGCAAAACTGAAACGCCCATGAAACAGCAACTCACCATTTCCCCCTCCCCTCAGCCCCTGACAACCGCCATTCTACCTTCTGTCTTTATGAATGTGACTATTCCAAGTACCTCACATGAGGGAGATCATGAAGTATTTGTCTTTTTGTGACTGACTTATTTCACTTAGCATAATGTCCTCAGGTTTCATCCAGGTTGTAACATGTGCCACAATTTCCTTCCTTTTGGAGGCTGAATATTATTCCATTGTATGTTTATACCACATTTTGTTTATCCGCTCATCTGTGGGTGGACACTTGGGTTGCTTCCATTTTTTGGCTATTGTAAAAAATGCTGCTTATGGACATAGGTATACAGCCTGAAGCTACTTTTGATTATTTATTTGAAAAATGTTTAGCCATGTTCAGGATGGGCCCTGTGCTGAGCTTCCATAAGGGGATAAGAAAGAAGCTTTGTCTGCTCTCAAGGAGCTTGCAAAACATAAAGCCAATAGTAATGCCTAGTATTTATTGAGCTCTTGCATGCATCATTTTATTTAATCTTTACTAAGACCTCTAAAGGAGACGCTGTGTTATTCCTGTTTACACACAAGTAAAATGAAGTTCAGAACTATTTTTTTTGAGACAGAGTCTCACTCTGTTGCCCGGGCTAGAGTGCCGTGGTGTCAGCCTAGCTCACAGCAGCCTCAAACTCCTGGGCAATCCTCCTGCCTCAGCCTCCCGAGTAGCTGAGACTACAGGCACGCACCACCATGCCCGGCTAATTTTTTCTAGATATTTTTAGTTGGCCAATTAATTTCTTTCTATTTTTAGTAGAGACGGGGTCTCGCTCTTGCTCAGGCTGGTTTCAAACTTCTGACCTTGAGCGATCCTCCTGCCTCGGCCTCCCAGAGTGCTAGGATTACAGGCGTGAGCCACCACTCCGGCTGAAGTTCAGAACTATTAAGTCACTTGCTCAAGATCATCACAGTCAGGGGACCTGGGATTTGAACCCAGTTCAAAAACCTGTGCCTTTAACCCAATCAATTCAGGGCTTCTTGCGAGGACACAAAACCCCATAAAAACAAGGTAAGGGAGCTGTTTTTCTTGGGAGAACCACAGGTGTTGTGCTAGGAGAGTTCAGAGGAGGATGCAATGGCTTTCTTCTTGGGATCAGAGATGGCTTCTTGGAGGAAGTGATGTTGGGCTGGAGCTGGGAGAATAAGTGGATTTGGGTGCGTGGAGATGGAGGTGGGGAAGAAAATTTCATAGGAAGGGGTATCACCAGCAAAGGCCCAGGGGAGGGAAGGTCTGGAAGGAGTCCTGGGCAAGCGAGCAGTTTGGGTGGAGTATGAAGGGACATACTGGGGGATAAGGCTGCAGGGATATTCATGAAGTCAAGTCACCTGAGCTGGTGGGGATGGGAGACACAGACACATTTTACAGAAGAGGAAGCCAAGCATCAGGGAGGGACAAGCTAAGGTCACAGGGACACAAAACACAGCTCTCCGGACTACAGTCTGGTGCTTGCTCTGCAGCAGGGCAGGAAAAGCTGAGGATCTGGTCGTATGGGTGATGGTACAGCCCTGAGGGGGACTGAACAGGGAGGTGCACGGTTTGGACCACCGGGTCATTTTGAACTTGTATTTTAGGCAGCCCTAGAAGTGAAGGTGGTGGCAGGGCACTGTCACACACAAACAAGAGCTGTAGGACTCAGGAGCCCTACTGGATCTGGCAGTGGGGCCTGTGCTGAGTAGACAGGGCAGCTGGTCCCCCCAGCTCCTGCTAGAAGCCAGCCCTACAAAGCCACTGAGTTTCCTTCTTCCATAATGGGTAAGTTTCTAGACTTTTTGTTTTAAATAACAAAAACAAGTTTTGAGAGTATGTCTATATGGGTGGGCATACTGGAGGCAGTATGTGCCAGGGCGTTTAGGAACACACGCTCTGGAGTCAGACAGAGGTAGGCTGGAACCCATCTGTGGGCTATAGTTTTCTCGGTGTAAAAAGAGGAATGCAATAGGTCTCTTGTGCAGATTAAATGAAATACTGCATCGAAGACAGGAGGGGTCTGCATTCAAAAGCACTAGTTCAATGTTAGTGTCGTGCAGTTATGCCCAAGATAGCCCTGGAAGATATTTTGTCACATAGCGTTGGCTCTCAGACTGCAGATGCTACCCTGGGTCTGGAACAACAGAAAAACCAAAAAGGATGCTGGTGTAGTGCCTCATGCCTATAATCCTAGTGCTCTGGGAGGCTGAGGTGGGAGGATCGCTTGAGACCGGAAGTTCAAGACCAGCCTGAGCAGCACAGCAAGACCCCGACTCTACAAAATATAAAAAAATTAGCCAGGCATGGTGGAATGCACCTGTAGTTTCAGCTACTCAGGAGGCTGAGGCAGGAGGATTGCTTGAGCCCAGAAGTTTGAGGTTGCTGTGAGCTATGATGATATCACTGCACTCTAGTCCAGGCAGCACAGTGAGACCCTGCCTCAAAAAAAAAAAAAAAAAAAGGCTGATGTCAGGTATCAAGCTTTGATGTCCTTTCCGTTCTTTCATCCATCCCACAAATTTTTATTTATTTTTATTTATTTATTTATTTTTGAGACAGAGTCTCACTCTGTTGCCCAGGCTAGAGTGCCGTGGCATCAGCCTAGCTCACAGCAACCTCAAACTCCTGGGCTCAAGCAATCCTACGCCTCAGCCTCTCAAGTAGCTGGGACTACAGGCATGTGCCACCATGCCAGGCTAATTTTTTCTATATATTTTTAGTTGGCCAATTAATTTCTTTCTATTTTTAGTAGAGACGAGGTCTCGCTCTTGCTCAGGCTGGTTTCGAACTCCTGACTTTGAGCGATCCGCCCGCCTCGGCCTCCCCAAGTGCTAGGATTACAGGCGTGAGCCACCACGCCTGGCCCACAAATTTTTATTAATGGCCTACTATGGCCAGGCATTTCCTAGATGATGCTGTCTGCACGTGGCGGTAACTAAACCAGTGCACAGGCTGGGTAACTCCTACCCAAGGCATGGTCCTTCACAATCTATTGAAGCTTTTTGGTGCATGCTTGAGGCAGAGTCTATTTTTGATGTGTGAATTCATTTTGCTTTTTTCCTGTTCTCTAATCCCTGTGTGCCAAGCCTAGCCCTTCACATTCCTCTGCCTCAGGGATTCCTACATGGGGCAAAGCAGGAGTTGATTGAAGAGAGAGGTTCTCTTCTGTAAAAGCCAAAGCTTCTCGTGTAAACGATGTTGGGTGTCTGAGAGAATGGGAAGTGCCTTGGAAAACATTGAAAGAGAGAAGACAGAGCTTTCCCAAACCTGGAATTGAAGAGGGTAGTGGGTCCCTCCAAGGGAGTCCCAGGGACCCATACCCTGAGAGCTAACATGATCTCAGAGGGCTGGCTGAGTTTCAGGGAGGTAGCAGAGCTCTCTGTCTGGCTGGAAGGGCTGTGAGGCTGGGATCCCCAGGGGTTGTTCCCTTACTTGGGAACAAGTAAGGCAGATGACTGATGGGTGACCAGAGGCCCTCTCTGAGGCTTGGTGCTGCATAAGACTCCAGGATCTTAGAGCAACCCTGGGGTAGAGAAGAACCCTAAAAATGACCGATTAAATTTCCCATGGTTTGGAGGGCTGGGCCCTCAGAGCTGGACTTAAGCTTAAAAAACAGAAAAGTGTACATTGGACACTTGAGTTTGAAGATTGCAACTTAATACCCGCTACACTCTGTCTCCGTTTTAGCCACATGATCCCAGGAGGGAAGTAGGGCAGGCACTGATAACCACCTGACCGGTGAGTAAGTATGCTGGGAGGAGAAGTGCACGTCCAGAGACGCGTGCCAGTGACCCGGGGGAACGTGGATGGCATTGCTGGGAAGGGCACAGGCCAGAGCTCTTGCCGAAACACCCACGAGGAGCCAATTATGCTTTATTCTTTTATCTTTCCATCCAGCCACTCATTCAACATAGATCCAGAGCATTTATGATGCACAGGGACGGTGCCGGGTCCTCACCACTGAGCCCAATGACCCTCCTCTGCCGCCATGAAGCTCACAGTTCACAGTCCAGAGTAAGAAACCCATGAATGAGAGGTGTTCCAGGGGCTCTGGGAGCCCAGTGTAGGTGTGGGGTGAAACTGTCCTAGGCTGGAGGTGGGAGACCGGAGGATGGTTTCAAAAGGCTGTGACATCCGGGCTGCAACGTGGAGGACAAGTAGGTATTAGCCAGGTGGATGAAGGCATGATGGGAGCGCCAGGCAGTGGAAAAAGCATGAGCAGAGGTAAGAGAGAGTGGTGTGTTGAGGGATCCCAGGAGACTAGGTTAAGCGCAGCATTGTTAAGTATGGGACAGCTGGGTTGGGACAAGGTGTGGCAGGGTGTGAGTGTGGATCTGTACAGGTGTGTGTGTCAGTAAGAGGGACGATATGGCTGCCTGTTGTCCTTGGGAGAAAGCCCAAATTCATTACCATGGCCCACAAGACCCTTCCCGATCTGGCCCTGGGATCTGCCCTCTGGCCCCGTCGTATGCCTCTGTCCCCTCATGCTCTATTCTCAAGCCCGTCTGCCTCCTTCAGGGCCCCCACAACGCCTCTTCTCTTGCCAGATCTTTGATTCACACATGCTGTTCCCTCCGCCTGAAACTCAATTCCTCCTTGCCTCTGAACAGCCTAACTTTTAAATGATTTTTACTTGCACAAGTAATGCATGAAGCCTCTTTATTTTTTATTTTTATTTTTGTGATAGGGTCTTTACAGAGGTGTCTTTCTCTTTTTAAGAAACAGTTTTATTTACGTATAATTCACATATCACAAACTTCACTCATTGAAAGTGTACAATTTAATGGTTTTTAGTATATTCACAAAGTTGCACAACTATCCTTTTCTTCATCCCCCAAAGAAACTGTGTACCTGTTGGCAGTCACTCCCATCCCCTTTGCTCCTCAGCTCCTGAAATCATAAATCTACTTTGTGTCTCTATGGACTCGCCTATTCTGGACAGTTTATGTAAATAGAATCACACAATATGTGGCCTTTGTGTCTGGCTTCTTTCACTTAGCATAATGTTTTCAAGGTTCATCATGTAGCTCTGATCAGTATTTCATTCCTTTTTATGGCTGAATAATATTCCATTGCGTGGCTATCCCATATTTTACTTACCCATTCATCATTGATGGACATTCGAGTTCTACATTTTGACTATTGTGAGTAATGCTGCTTTGAAATTCATGTATAAGTTTTTGTGTGGATGTTTTCAGTTCTCTTGGGTATATACCTAGGAGTAGAATGGCTGGGTCATATGGTAACACTGTATTTCACTTTTTGAAGAAATGCCAAACTGTTTTCCAATGGCTGCTCCATTTTGCATTCCCACCATCAGTGCGAGAGGCCTCCTATTTCTCCACATCCTGTCTCTCAGCTTATGTCCATTCTAGTGGGTAGGATTTACATTTCCCTAATGATAAATGATGTTGAACATCTTTACACGTGTTTATTGGCTATTTGTATGTTTTTTGGAGAAATGTCTATTCAATTTTTTCCCCATTTAAAAATTCAGTTATTTCTCTTTTTATTATTGAGTTGTAAGTGTTCTTTTTATATTCTGGAGGTAAGTCCTTTATTAGATACATAATTTTCAGTTTTTTAAAAACCATTTGGGGGTTTCTTTTTCATTTTTTTTTTTTTTTTTTTGCTGCACAGGTTTAATTTTGATGTAGCTTGCTTTCCCTTTCTTTCTTTCTTTTTGTTTATGGTGTCATATCTAGGAAACCGTTGCCTAACCAAAGTTCACAAAGATTTATTCCTGTGTTTTCTTCTAAGAGTTCTATAGTTTTAGCTCTTACTTACATTTAGGTCTATGATACCTTTTGAGTTAATTTTTACATAGGATGATGTAGCCATCCAGTTGTCTCCGCACCATTTGTTAAAAAGACTGTTCTTCCCCCATTGAATTATCTTGGCACCTTTGTCAAAAACCATTTGACCATAAATGTTAGAGTTTATTTCTGGACTCTCAAATCTATTCCAATGACCTGTATGTCTACCATTATGCCAGTACCTCACTGTCTTGATCACTCTAGCTTTGTACTATGTTTTTACAGGTGCTCAGCACATAATTCTGGCATGAATGATGGGGTGTGAGGGTTTGTGGAGGAGTTTGTGGGGGTGGAAAGAGGCAGCCACTCCCTTTGACTGGCACTGGGGCAGCAAGTGCAGGCACATGTACACCTGAACCTCAGGACTTAGCTCCTTAAAATGTGTCTCCCCAGGTGGGGCTTCTTCTATAGTCTCTTCCTTTGAATTTGTTTGTCCCTGAGATCCTTCCAGAGCCAGAAAACTGTAGTCACATACAAAGCACAGGCTTCAGTCTACCTTAAAGGTTAATACTGCTGCTCCTGGTGGCTCATCCCCCTCTGCCACCCCGCCACCCCAGTGGAGTAGCTTCTTAGCTGTCAAGACCTCTGCCAAGTCACCTCACCCCCCTGAACCCCATTTACTCTGACAGTATTAATACCCACCTCTCAGGGTTGTTGAAGAATAAATTAGATAATGTGTCAAACACTAAGTGCCTTACAAGTGTTTAATCCTGAGCTATGTAGTCTTAGCCTCATTTATAAAGGTGGAGAAACTGAGGCACACATAGATGAGCTTGTAGACCAGGGCCCCTTATCATTCCATGGCAGAGCCAGGACTCAAGGCCACCCCTGTCTGGCTCCAGGCCCTGTGCTCCCGAGTCAGAGTTGCAGGGACGCAGGGAGCCTCCCTGGGTTCTAGAAGACCCTGTTCAGGGCAAATTCTAGGGCGAAGCCTGCCCCTTCCCCCTACCCTCCCCAGCCTCCTGTTCCTTGGCAGGCCTGCTTCAGAGAGATCTGGCTGGGCTGGGCGGGAGGCGGAGGTCTCCCGGGGGACCAGCCCCAGGGCGGCAGCGGTTTCTAAAACCAGGGCAGCTGCATTCTGCCTCGGTGGCCCCGCTGCTCCGCACGCGGCCTCGTATGTGCGGAGCATTCGGACTGGAAAATGAGCACAAAAGAGCACACGGGAAGGCCTCGGAAATGCTAATGCTGCGCCCGCGCGGCTGGCGGCGGCGCAGCCGAGGGCCGCGGTCACGGCGCTGTGCCTCATTATTACTGCCGGGGGCCGCGGCCGGGAGCAGCGGGGCGCGGGGCCGCACGCGGCGCGGCTGATGGCGGCGCTGATGGCGCAGCGGCGCGGCCCGCGGGCTCAGCGGGCGCCGGGGCTGCCGGGGCTGTGCGCGCCCGGGGCCCTGCGCCCGCCGCCACCGCGGGAGAGCGGGGAGTGGGCGCCCGGCCCCCAGGCGGGACGCCGCCGCCCGGGCCTGCACCTGATTCCTAATTTCCATTACATTTGGAATTAAAAAGAATTTTCTTTTAAGATCAAAAAGTGATCCATGCTAGTTGTAAAAAGTTCAAACAATACCTCCGACCCTTCCTTCCCCAGATCTCTCCAGAGGTAACCATTGTTTACGGATTGATATGTAGCTTTCCAGACTTTCTAATACTCATAGCTATTTGATTTTTTTTTTTTTTAAATCCAAATAGCAACATAATGTAGCCTTCCCCGCCCCGCCAATACAATCCTGGTATACGTTCTGGCCTCTTACTTGCTTTTTTCATGTGAGACTGTGCTTGGAGATCTATCGGCGTTAGCAGGCAAAGCCTTATCTAATTCTTTCCAAAAGCCACATAACATTCCAGAGTACCAGGGTACAGTGATTAATTTAACCTTTCTCCCACTACTACTAATTGAATGCTTGCTACATACAGGCCTTTAACTAAGTGCCTTACCTGCATCGTGTCATTTAATCATCATAAAAGTTCTAGAAGGCAAGTATAATAATTCCCATTTTAAGGAATGAAGAAGCAGGCACAGAGAGGCGAAGAAATTTATCTGAGGTTACACAGCTAGTAAACTGCATAGGCAGGATTCAAGATACTGCGGACTTGACTTTGAAGTCTTGCTATTTTCCCAGAGGTCAGTGTCTGCCAAATGTGTCGTTCAGGTGGCTGAATATTAGCAAGCAGGCACTTTCCCTATCCTGCAAGCTCCTATTCCACAGAGAAGCTCGACATCTATGTTTCTATGGGGTTCTGTGGGATCCTGCTAATTTTATCCTAGTGATTCCAGCCCAGTGATTTTGATCTAGGAATTAAAGAATTGAAATTGTATTGCGTTGACTAGGTAAAAAGTAAATACTGAAGGATCTCGCTCTGTCTTCCAGGCTGAGTGTAGTAACACAATCACAGTTCACTGCAACCTCAAACTCCTGGGCTCAAGTCAGCCTCCCAAAGCCCTGGGATCATAGGCAGAAGCCACCGTGCCTGGCCCATAAAATGAAAAGTAATTCTTTCCTCCACATTTCTAGTTTTCTTTTCAGAGGAAACCCCCTATAGCAGTTTCTTATGTTATCTTTCAAGATATTTTCAATGCTTATAGTTTCCCATAGAAGTGGTAGCATCTGCATCCTTTTCCCAATTAATAATGTATCTAAAGATCATTCTCTGTTGGCACATGTAGACCAAGATCATTCTTTTTCTTCATGTTGCTTTTTAAATTCAATTTTGCTTTTTGAATAGGTAATACAGGCATACCTCGTTTTATTGCACTTTTTTTTTTTGAGACAGAGTCTCACTCTGCTGCCCAGGCTAGAGTGCCGTGACGTCAGCCTAGCTCACAGCAACCTCAAACTCCTGGGATAAAGGGATTCTTCTGCCTCAGCTTCCTGAGTAGCTGGGACTACAGGCCTGTGCCACCGTGCCCGGCTAATTTTTTCTATATATTTTTAGTTGGCCAATTAATTTCTTTCTATTTTTAGTAGAGACGAGGTCTCATTCTTGCTCAGGCTGGTTTCGAATTCCTGACCTTGAGCGATCCTCCTGCCTTGGCCTCCCAGAGTGCTAGGATTACAGACGTGAGCCACCGCGCCCGGCCAACAGATTTTCAATGTAGATGAAACATCTTGTATTGGAAGAAGATGCCATTTCAGACTTTCTTAGCTAGGGAGAAGTCAAGGCCTGGCTTCAAAACGTCAAAGGACAGGCTGACTCTCTTGTTAGGGGCTAATGCCTTGGTGACTTCTAAGTTGAATCCAGTGCTCACTTACCATGCTGAAAATCCCAGGGCCCTTAAGAATTATGGTAAATCTTTGCAGGGTGTGGTTCACACCTGTAATCCCAGTACTTTGGGAGGTGGGTGGATCACTTAAGGTCAGGAATTCAAGACCAGTTTAGACCAGCTGGGGCAACATGGGAGCCTCCTTCCCTGCTAAAAAAGTAAACCCCTCCCCAAAACAAAACTACTTTGCCTATGCTTTATAAGTGGAAAACAAAGCCTGAGTGACATCACCTCCATCAAAGCCACTGCACCCAGCCTGTCAACATTTTTTCTGTCAGGTTGTTGAACTTTTTCTTGATTTTGGAAATTTCTTACTTTATATTATGGATATTAGTTTTTTCCCAATTAACCGTTGTCTTTTGATTTTGTTTTTGTTTTGTCTGGCAAAAATTTTCAAACTTTTTTGTGTAATTAAATTTGTTAATTTAAAAATAATTCCTGGAGGGTGAGGCAGCACATGCTTGTAATCTTAGCACTCTGGGAGGCTGAGGCTGGAGGATCACTTGAAGTCAGGAGTTTGAGACCAGTCTCAGCAAGAGTGAGACCCCCAGTTTCTACTAAAAGTAGAAAATTAGCTGGGTGACTAAAAATAGAAAAAAAATTAGCCAGGTGTGGTGGTGCGTTCCTGTTGTCCCAGCTACTTGGGAGATTGAGACAGGAGGATTGCTTGAGTCAGGAGTTTGAGGTTGTTGTGAGCTAGGCTGATGCCATGGCACTCTAGCCTGGGTGACAGAGAGAGACTCTGTCTCCAAAAAAAAAAAAAGAAAGAAAATTCCTGGGATCTGGATCTTACTTAGAAAGACCTTTAAAATATTTTTTAAAGTTTCAAAAAATATTTTTCATGTTTTCTTTGTATCTTTATAATTTTATTTTTTTAATGTTTACATCTTTTATCTATCCAGAATATGTTTTAGTATAATAAGGTAGGGATTTAGCTTTTTCCCCACTAAAATGACTATCCAGTTGTCCCAAACCATTTATTAAATATTTCAAACTTCCCCTTTGTTTGAAATGCCATCTCTATTTTATAGCAAATTTGTATACATGTCTGTGTCTCTTTCTAGAGCCTCTCTATTCTTTCCATTCATTGGTCTGTCAATGCATGTGTCAGGGCCAAACTGTTTTAATAATTGATGCTTTGTAATATGTTTTAAAATATGGTAGAGATCGTCTCCACGCCCAACTCTTCTTTTTTCTGGAATGTTTCTGCCCATACTTATGTGTTTATTTTTGCATATGAACTAAAGAGTTACTTGTTTTGTTCTAAGAAATATTCTACTGGTTCTTTAATTGGGATCATATTAAATTTATAGTATGATTCAGGGAAAATTGATATCTTTATTGAGTCTTAATTAAGATCACAATATGACTTTAATTTACTCAGGTACAGAGGCAGTAAATGGCTCACCAAGTATTTCATTTGCTCCCCTACATTTTGCAGTTTCTTGCAGTTAGGCAGGGCCACATAATGGATTCTGGCTGGTGAAATGTGGGCAAAAGTGACATGTGACATTTTGGGACAGAGGCAAATGACAAGCCCAAGCTTGATTCTGTAGGTTTTCTTCCTGTGCTGTAGTGATCGTAGAAGTACAAGGTCAGAGCAAGACTAACGCTGAGCCACACATGGAGAACGGCTGCCCTGAATAGGTGTCCAGACATACAGTTGACTTCAGGGAAGAATGAATAAGCTTTTATTTTATTAAGTCACTGAAATTTCGGGCCAGTTGTTTCTGCAACATCATTTAGCCTATGCTGCTGGATACATTCTCGGTTAGCATTTTAAAGTTTTACCTATATAGTTCCTGCACATTTCTTTATAGGTTTTCTTTCTTTCTTTTTTCCTTTTTTCTTTTTGGTATTATAAACGAGATTTTTAAACCGCCTATATGTTTTCTAATAGCTTGTAATTTATATATGGGAAAACTATCAATTTTTTATATATTAAATGTATAATCAGTCATTTTACTGAAACTCTTAGATTTTCTAGTAGAATTTCAGTTGATTATTTTGGATTTAACCTTTCCTTTTTTCCCCCTTCTTATCTATTTGCTAGTATGGAGGGTGAAAATTAACTGCTCTATGGCTAGAAGTATTTTCTATATTTTCAGAACAATTAAACCATCTTTTTAAAAAATTGAGAGTTTTCACAAATATACCAAAAGCTGGAATCCTAGGTTTTGTTGAAATTTTAGCTAATTTGACAATACTAGGCTGATATTCCTGCAGGAAAAAATACACTAGACTCTAGAGTTTAAGCAGTACGTATTTTTTAAAACCCAACTTCCTTCACTTTTTTACCTTACATGCACAATCCCTAAAGGTATTTGAGTTTGAAATCTTGCTGGAACTTTTGTAATGACATTAAATAGTATTGGTGATAGTAGGTACCCTCGACTTGTTTCTGATTTTAATGGAAATGCTGTTAAGTATGAAGTTCGCTCTTCTAAGATTTTATTATGAAAATTTCGAACATACTAAAGAGTTGAAAAAATGTACAGTGAACGCCCTTATACCCAACACCTAGTTGCTATAATTAACATTTTTCTATACTTGTTTTTATCACATATCTCTCCTTCCCTTCATCCATCCCTCAATTTGTCTTAATTTTTTGATGCATTTTGAAGTAAACTGACGACATCAATACATTATATCTCTAAAAAATTTCAGCGTGCATTATCATTAATCAGAGTTTCGTATTTGCTTACAGCTCTTTTTTTCTTTTGAGGTAAAATTTACACACAATTCAACATACAGATCTTAAGTATACCATCCTGTGAGTTTTGCCAAATTAATACACTTGTGTAACCCAAACCCCGTTTAGGATATAGAATATTATCATTCCAGAAAGTTCTGTCATGCTCCTTCCCAGTTCAGTCCTCATCCCCCCACCTCAAACCATCAGAGTTCTAATTTTTCCCCACCACAGATTAGTTTGATCTCTTCTAGAACTTCATATAAAAGGAATCATACTCTTGTGTAAGGTTTCTTTCACAAAGCATATTTTTTTTTTGAGATTTATCCTTGTTGCTACAGATATCGACTGTTCCTTTTTATTGCTGAGTAGTGGATTGCATGTTTGTGTCCCCCACCCCACAAATTCATATGTTGAAGCCCTAACTCCCAATGTCATGGTATTTGGAGATAACCAATTTGGAGGTAGTCAGGGTTAGATGAGGTCATGAGGATGGAGCCTGGTCTGATGGATTACTGCCCTTATAAGAACCAGAGAGTTTGTTCTCTCTCCTCCCCACCATGTGAGGACACAGCAAGAGGTGACTGTCAGCAACCCAAGGAGAGAACCCTCACCAGGACCTGACCATGCTGGTGCCTTGATCTTGGACTTCTCAGCTTCCAGAGTTGTGAGAATATAAATTTCAGTTGTTTGAGACACCTAGATTACGGTATTTTGTTATGGCAGCTTGAGCAGACTAAAATATTCATTGTATGAATAGTCCGAAGTTTGTTTAACCATTATTTTATTGATGGATACCTGGATTCTTTCCAGTTTTTGGCTAATATGAATAAAGTTATTATGAATATTTGTGTACAAGTATTTTTAGGGACATATTCTTTCATTTCTTTTGGGAAAATACCTAGGAGTAAAATTGCTTAGTTACAGGGTCAGTAAATATTTAGTTTTATAAGAAAGTACCAGAACTTTTCCCAAAGTACTTTGTATGTTCACTAACAATATATGAGAGCTCTGCTTGCTCTACATTCTCATCAATACTCAGTGTTGCCTGGCTTTTGTTTCATGCTTAATATGTATAAATCGTATTAAGGAAGTATCCATCTATTCCTATTTTATTAAGAGTTTTTCTTTCTGTTTTTAAAATCTGGAATGAATGTTAAAATTTATAAATTCTGGGCCGGGCGTGGTGGCTCATGCCTGTAATCCTAGCACTCTGGGAGGCCGAGTCAGGAGGATCCCTTGAGCTCAGGAGTTCGAAACCAGCCTGAAAAAGAGTGAGACCCCATCTCTACTAAAAATAGAAAGAAATTAACAGAACAACTAAAAATATACATAGAAAAAATTAGCTGGGCATGATGGCACATGCCTATAGTTCCAGCTACTCAGGAGGCTGAGGTAGAAGGATTGCTTGAGCCCAGGAATTTAAGGTTGCTGTGAACTAGGCTGACACCATGGCACTCTAGCCTGGGCAACAGAGTAAGACTCTGTCTCAAAAAAAAAAAATTGTTAAAAAAATTTCTATAAATTCTTTTCCAGCATCTGCATAATGATCATATGGTTCCTATTCTTCAACTTATTATTACAATGAATTATAGTAATAGATCTCCTAAAATTGAACCATCCTTGCATTCCCGGGATGAACTCTATTTAGTCACTATATGTTAGTCTTTTTACATGTAGCAAGATTCTGCTTGCTAATAATCTATTTGAATTATTGTTCAGTATTAATTTTTTTTTTGAAACAAGGTTTTGCTCTGTCACTGGGACTAGAATGCAGCGGCATCATCATAGCTCACTGCAACCTCAAACTCCTTCGTCAGCCTCCTGAGTAGCTAGCTGGGACTACATGTGCATGCTACCACACCCTGCTGATTTTTCTATTTTTTTTTTTTTTTGAGAGAGATAGGGCCTCACTTTTTCTTAGGTTAATCATGATCTGCTGGCCTCAAACAATCCTCCTGCCTTGGCCTCCCAAAGTGATAGGATTATAGGTGTGAGCCACTGTGCCTGGCCCCTATTCACTGTTCATAAACGAGACAAACCATTTTCATTTGGGGTTGTTTCTTTGTAAGGTTTTGGTATTAATGTCATACTGGCTCTGAAAATTTGGAATTTTTAAAAGCTTTTTGTCTACCTCTGCTTTGACCCAGTGATTTTGGACTTGTGGTTTCTGTATGATTTTTTTCAGCTTGTTGGGTGGTAAAACAGTTACTGGAAGACCCATGCTGCCTGTTGCTGTTTGAGCACCATGCCTATAGTCACAGTATACTGAGGCAATATAGCCAGTGGTTAAGGGTGCAGGTTCCTACTTTTGTTAAAGAAGTGAAATCAGTGTGTGTTTAGAGCAAGCTAAGTTCATGGCTGTTGCTACATTTTCTGTCTTTTTTCTCTTTTTCTTGTTTTGAATAATTCCAATTTTCATTTTTTTAGAAGCTGGTTCCAAGGCTAAGCTCTTATCTAAGCTTATCTAAGCTGTTATCATCCTACCTCAAGTGGGAGTGGAAGGCTCCCTCGTTCTCCCCAGTGGAGAGGCAAGGAAGAGCAGGAGTGCCAATGGGAAACAGAGGCTGCTTCAGTAGGGAATGAGCCCCCTGTCCCTGAAGGTATGTAAGCAGAAGGAAGATGGCTACTAGGTACGGATGCTGCAGCAGGGATTCAGGCCCTGGATGTTGGGGGTGGGCATGGGAGTTCAGGCAGGGGGAGTGTGGACTGTGAACAACTTAGGAAGAGCTTTAATTAAAGGTAGGCAGATCTGAGTATGAATCCCACCTTGCAACTGCCTAGGAGTGTGACCTTCAGCAAATTGCTGCTTTTCAGAGCCTCAGTTTCCCCACCTATGAAATGGCACAATAATACCTGCCTCACAGGAGCTTGTAGAGAGAGGTGGGATGATGGGGATAAAATGTTGTTTCTTTTCACCTGGACAGTCTGAAACAGGGAGGATTTTCCTTAATGTTTAGTAAGATGAACATTGCTGTTTTCAGCATCTGCCCATTCTTGAAGTCCACCCTCATGTTTTCCACAAATCTCAGGTTGTGCTTGGGTTTAGAGGTTTCCACATTGGAGGGTTTATATTACCTATTAATATATGTAACTATGGCTACAGGGCCCGAGACAGATGTCAATATGGGTAGATACTGCTGTGTACTTGGATGGTTTCTGTCATTCTTGGGCTCATTGGCTACTTTCCCCAAATTTTGTGAATTATGATAGATATGTTGGCATCATTGGAATACCCATGTTGGCAAAATGACCTTCCTTGGGCTGGAAGTGGGGCTGCCTTGTGACCTCCCATGGGCCCAAGGAAAGTCAGGTTCGAGTGTTAATTCCATTGTGCTTGGTGGGGGTAAGAGGAAGAATGTAGTTGAATGTCATTGTGAGCCATTACATTTTTGGGTGTTCAGCTAACAATTTATTTTATCTTATTTATTTTAAATTTTTAATGGTCTAATTTTTTTCTCCAATACTTTCAATTGCCTTTAAAGCTAACAATTTATGATGCAGGAATTTCTAAGAGAAGAAAGAATCGGAGTTTAAAGCAGAAGCCTGTCTTGAGGTTTGATGGTTAAACATTATATTCTAGAACTACAAGATGTAATAATAAAAAAATTTGGGAAAATTTCCCTATAATGGCAGATGGAGATTAAAATGCATTTGGGGAAATTTCCAACATACACGAACATAGTGGATGAAAGCAAGTCCTAAATGCACTAACCTGTGGGAACCAAGCTCTGCCCTCACATCTCCAAATAAGGGGGGTGTTCAAGAGACCAGTGCTGCCTCTGGGGTCTTTGGATGGTTAGAGAGTAAGGGGAGGGCAAGAGTGAAACAGCTGCAGCAGCAGGTTTGTGAGATAAAGCAATTCTGGAACAGGAAGGTAGTTGTGGTTTGGAGTTTCAGATTATAACACATGCCAGCACTGGCAAGGATCTAACCAGTGCCAATATGGACATAGAATGATGCCCATTCTGCAGTAGAGATAAACCAAGGCTTGGAAACACAAATATTTCTAGAGGCTACCCAAGGAGTCAGGTATCCTTGAGACAATAATGCGCATCTCCTTCCTCCTGCTCTGCCACGTGGATCCCCTCTGTCTGGGAACCAGGCTGCGCTGGCAGGAACACCACCAGGATTACAGATTCACCCTCTGCAGGTACTAATCAGCAATGTGGAGAAGAGAAACCTTCAAATCCTAACCAAAGGCTGCATCCCATGAATTGCACGTGAGGGAGACCCTCCACCCTCAGGCCTGCAGTTGGCCCTTCCAGGAGGCGGGAGAGTGTGGATGGATGACTCAGGGTGCTTTTGTCCCTTCCCACCCCCAGCCCCAACCATTGAGGAAACAAATTAAAGACAAGGCCACCTGGTAGAGGACATGTCCCTGGGGTGGTGGAATGCCCACTGCTACTTACCAGCTGTGGGATCCTCAGTAAGCTGGGACTAAGGGGCAAGGTGGTGGTGTGCTTAGTACCATTTGGTGGGGCCCCTCTTTCTCCCCTGTCCCCATTCGTCTTGCATACATTCTATCAGAACTTAGCAAATGCTCAGTGTGAATGGATTTCCAGCGGACGCTGGCCAAGGGGCTGAGCTGTGTATCTGGGGTGATGTGGGACAGGACAGCGACATCTTGGGGGAGCAGAAGAGCAACATCTATATCACAGGTGTGTGAGTCTGGGTCTCGACCCACATCCTGGGAAGGCTTGAACCATGCCTATTTCTGCCTCCCAGGCTGTGGCTGCATCTGGGTTACATTAACAAAACCCCCAATTTACAGTGGAGAAATCTGAGCTTGGTTCTTTCCCCACCTGGAGTTTTAGATCCTGGCAGCAACACTCTAGCCTGCTTCTCCTGACATCCCTCATCCCTCGTGCCTGGAGAGAGATCTGGCCAGCTGTTGGGGGCCCAGCGGTGCCCAGTGGAGAGGGAAGCTGTAAAGACAGGCACAAGGCAGCTGGGAAGCACGCGTTTGCCATGGGTTAAGGCCATTCAGCCCCAAATCTCTATGGGTGTTGGAGACTGCTTTCTGGACCTCTTTGTGTCTGGCTGGCCAAAGGCCAGATCGCTCCCTGCAGCAGTCCTTGGATCCTCTCTGTGGGCTTGTGCCCCGGGCCCCGGAGGACAGACAGCTTCCACCCTAGCATCCTCACTGGCCTGAAATTCATGCATTCTGGCACTCACAGCAAAAGCACTAGAGAAAAGGGAGCTCTTTCCTCTAGAGCATTTATTATAAGGGGCCAGTGGTACCAGTGGAAAAAAAACACCAACTTCCAAATTCTGCGCTGGAAACCAAACCTAATTTAGGGAAGTACGATGTGCTGAAGAAAGATTGCCTCTTAATTTTAGATTCATGCGGAATGCAGACGGGAAGGCAGAATCCCTTAACATAACACAGGCTTTTTGGTGGTGTAACAGAATAATAAATCCTTGAGGAATTCCCCAAGCAAGGTAAAGTAGGATAATATACATTTCTTAATATTGCAGAAGTTTCCTTAATCTTATTGTTTAAACTTTTCAATAAACTGTAATGTTTATTAGTAGTTTTTCATTTCCAACTGTCAGATAATTCCTTTTGCTAAGTTGGGAGAAACAGGGTCCCCCAGTGCCTCTGGTCTCAGTTTCGCGTGATATATATCTGACCAGACACTTGATGTAATAGAGAAGTATTGTGTTTTCCACTGTGTGGAACTTAGAGGTTCAAACGTGTTAATGCAATTGAATTGATTGTAATATTTTATAAAAGTTTCTTCAACGGAAATATTGTTAGCGATTGGACTTGTCTGGGTTAGGAGAGTACATACAGAGACCTGCTGGCAGCTTCCGGCCAGGTATGTACCACGAGGGGCCTGCAAGGGGGTGTGGTGTTGGGGAGGTCGCTTCCCTGATTTCCAGGGGAGAGACTGATCAGAAGGGAGCACAGCCGGGTTTTCCCCAGAAAGGTCTGCAGAAGAGACAAAATGCATTTATATTTTGTAAAAGATACACATTCGTCCACAGTGAAGATAGCATGGCAGGTTCCCCCTGGGACCACCTTTGCGGAGTACCCCAAATTTTGAGTCAATTACAAAGCAGAGGAAGCTACACAAAGCTGCAGGTTGAACAGAAGAATTCCAAGCTCTTTTTGCAGGAAAGGGGTGGGAGATGGCAACGTTAATCACCACCAAGGGAGAACTTTTTCTTTATCAAATGCTCTAGAACTACTGTTGTTCTGTGCAATATCTCTGCAGGGGAAAATCTTATCTTAAATGATCAGCACAAGTGAGGAAGAAATTCATTTTGACCCTCTTCCTGACTCTTTTTTAATTGTTTTTTTTCCCCCTCTCAGAAATGGCAAACAATTTAACATGGCTACAAAATTCCTTCTGCTCAATAGCAGAGGGGGAGATGAACAATCACAATAAGGAAAAGGGTAAAATCCCAGTCGGCTAATGAGGTATATATCGGAGCTATTAGTTCTGCTTGAAGCCCCTGTCAGCCCCAGATTAAGTTGATGGCCGTTCCTGGTGTTTTCAGATTCCTCTGGTAGCATACTCTGCATATGCGTTTACCACCTGCAGCGCGGCTCTGACGTTTTGGTCTTTCAGAATTAAAAGAAAAAAATTGGCCTGGGATGTTTTCTGCTTTCTGTGCAGGTGCGGAAGCTGATGGAGAGGATGCTCAGGGCAGAAGCCTGTTGGTTTTCCGATGCTGAATTCCAGCTTCCCTGGCCTTCTAATGTTTAGTGAGAGAAGTAGTCTGAATATAATTTTCAGAAAAGACTGCACTGAATGGAGCAATCAGTAGAGAAGGATTCTGAACTCACCTTTTGTAATTTCTTCCTTCCCCTTCTTGAGAGGATGCTTCCAGGGAGTCAGGGCCCCGGGGGCTGGAGGCACAGATGTGTGCTGTCTTCTGTAGTGTTATCCTTAAGCTGAGCTTCCTTTCTGCCTTAGGATTTAGAACTGCTCTTAGGCCTGAGAATGGAATTTGCACTGTCCAATGCAGTTGCCACTACACACATGTGGCTATTTAAATGTAAGGTAATTAGATAAAACTGAAATTAAAATTTAATTCCTCAGTTTCACTAGCCATATTTTAGGGGCTCAATAGCCATGTGTGGCTAACGGCTACTGAATTGAATAGAGCAGGTGTGGAACATTTATTTCCATCATCACAGAACATTCTATTGGGCAATGTCTGCATGAGGCCCTGGATCTGGGTACCCAAGCTGGTCCCCAGGACTTGGATATACTTGGGGCACAAAACTAGGAAGCCAACAGAATTCAATGCTGTTTAGATAGCAAGACTTACTGTTTAGTGGCAGAAGGCAGGAAGGAGCCCGTATGTAGCCCATGGAGGAAAGAACAAATAATCCCGAGCTTTCCTCTAGCAAGGCTGCTGGCTGCCAGAGGCCAGGGTCAAGCGGTGCTCTTATCATGTGACTCTGCCAGGTCACCATGGTGATGTTGTGACTCAGCTCATCCCTGCCAGCTCTGAGGATTTAGCAGTAAGACACAGCCCGCCCCTGTCCTCAGGGAGTCTAGACTCTGAAGGGAAGGCCAACTGCAAGCAAAGAATTACACTCTTGATTACTCTATTAAACATGTTTTTTATTTTCTGTGCTTTATAATGTCTTGGGGGGCCTTACTACTCCTGGAGAGATTGTCCCTTCCAGGGTTAGCATATTCCTAGTGACAGTAAACAACTTGCCTGAGAGCACACCTTGCATGTGCAAACCAACCCATCCAAATCTCATATCCCCGACCACCTCCTTTATCAAACTCTCACACACACAGAGCCAGTGTTTCCCTTGCCCTAAATCACCCCAGGGACAGGGACTGGACAACTAGAGTCCACCCCTATAGCCCAGAGCCTGCCGAAATTATTCAAACCATCCAATCCTAAATTTGCTAAAACTTGCCTACTCTGCCCTGCCCCTGCCTTCCTGTGGAAGCTACAGTGAAGGCTCTGGGCCACGCTGTCCTCTGGCTCCTTCTGCTTCCTGGCTGAACCTGGTGCCACCCCTGTAGCCCCGCGTTTTGTGGTGTGCCCCCTTTCTTGGGGACTGTAAACTCTTCTTTCTTTCAAGGCAGTTGTCTTGTGCCTGTTATCTTGCCATACCTGATTGAAATAAAATCCCAGGTATATTTTAAAACAATTACTGAATTACAATTTTGGGAGGTACGCCACGAGAGAAATGCAGGGGTTAGGAGAACGTACAGCTTGGGGGATAGGACCTGAGCTGGGGAGGGAGCGAGCGTAGTCAGGGAAGGAGTCCCCAAGGAGGTGGCGATGAGGTTGAGACCTAAAGATTGAGAAAGGTTTAGCAAGAATATGGGGCATGGTGGTGGCGTGGGGGTGGGGAGGGGACAGTGAATGTTCCCAGCAGAGAGAATGAAATGTGCCAAGGCCTGGGGGCAGGAAGGAGAATGGTATAGTCCAGGAGTTGGAGGGCATCACTCATCCTAAGGAATTGATGGGTGAATGCTAGGCAAAGGCATGGCTGTGACTGAACCCACTGAGTGCAGAGGCTGAGCATGATGTCAAGACAGCATCTTCCAGACCTCCTCCCCTCAGGGCTTCAGGGGCTCTGTCCTATGTGTGAGCTTTGAGTGAGGCTCCAGGTTGCTCACCCTCTCCCAGAGCTGGAGCCATGAGCCTTCCATGGAGATGGTGTCAGTCTGGCTTCCAGCTTCTGGGAGGGTGTCTACAGAGGGCACGGCAGATTGTAATTTCCAAAGATGGCTGCACCAATGTATGCTGGACTCACGCTGTTCTTGAAATGTGAGGTCATCCTCCCCTTGAACCTGGGCAGACCTCTGTAACTGTTCAGACCCAGAGAATATGGAGGAAGTGAGGCTGTATACTTTGCGGGTTAGGGCATAGGGGGCTTCTCTTTCCCCTGCCCTCTCCCTCCCTCTCCTTCCTGTCTATTCCCCTTGGGAGCCCCGGGCTGCCACTAAGAAATCTGATGACCTTGAAGCTGACATGCTGGAGAGGTCATGTGAAGAGCCTATGCCGAGAGAGAGAGAGAGAGAGAGAGAGAGAGAGAGAGAGAGAGAGAGAGAGAGAGAAAGAGAGAGAGAGAGAGAGAGAGAAGGAGAGATATGCCCAAATTGCCTTAGCTGGTCTGGCTTCTAGCCGAGGCCGCAGAGATCACGGAGCAGAGACAAGCCACCCCTGCTGTGTCCTGTCTGGATTCCCATGGACATAATAAATGAATGTTTTATGTCACCAAGTTTTGGAAAAATTTGTTACGCAGCCATCGCAACTGGAACAGCGAGTCTGGGGGGATCCTTGGAGGATGGGAAAAGTGCCGGCTTTTCATCTTGGGTGGCCTAGAGCATCCCTGGCATGTGCTAGAAGCAGCAGGGTGCTTTTCAAATGCAGTCAGACCTTGTGATTTTAGAATTTGGAATTTGGTTTAGTTTCTAATCAGGCTTGGGCTAGAACTCCCCAGAGCACCTTCCAACGAGAAGGGGTTTTTGAAAGCAAATAGGAATGGCAACTTGAGTGGGGGGGGGGCGCTTTCGTTACCTAAGAGGACAACTGATTTTGAAGAGACCCAGCCAACTGTGCATCACTGTTTACACATAAACGATTGATACGCTCACCACAAATCCTGTCTGCTCACCACAGCAGGCCCCTGGGGACCTAGTTACAGAAACTACAACTAGGTTTGTTAGACTTGGAGCCTGGCTCACGTCAAGCTCGTCACTTGTACTTAAAAACAATAGTAATTTATGAGCATTTCCCAATGGGTCTTAAAATCCAATTTTTACTTTTTGAGAGTCGACCGGCCCCTGTGCTGGTTTTGTGGGGACAATCATTTCTATTTATTGAGAGGCTCAAATGTGCCAGGCAGGCGCTGTGCGAGATGTTTTCACCGGGAATATTCTCATTTGACCTTTGAGGAAGGTTCTGTAATTACGCTTGTTTTGCAGATGAGGAGATGGCGGGTCACGGAGGTAAAGTGACTTGTCCAAGGTCACCCAACAGTCTGACTCCAGGGCCTAAGTGGGTGACCATGTTCCTTCAGCCTCTCCAAGGGAACCCATCTCCCTGAACTGTCTGGGGGAAGACAGCTGGCACAGTACCCTGGGGGGTTCCTGAGCCGCCCAGCCTCCAAGATGCTCCATGTATGTGCATGGGTGGGAGGTCTCCTTGAGGTGCCAGAGCAGTGGGCCTTGCAACCTTAGGCAAGTCACCTCCAGGAGGTTGGGCGTGAAGATCCCTATGCTCCCTTCCCAGTCTTGTCACGAAGAGGCTCTCTGAGCCCATGGTAGCAAATATCCCCTTAGGTTGCAGCTCGTGTTTGCAAGCATGCTACAGATGCCTTAATTAATTATTCAGACTGACACCTCCAGCTCCAAAATCAGAGGGTTGAGAAAAGATCATAGGAATATAATCAATGTGAACTTGGCTGATAATGGCTGGTCCCAGGGTGGTGCAAAGGGAAGAAAACCCTCCAAATTGGTCTCCTCTTACACTTTGGCCCTGGTTCCACCAGCGGCCAAGACAAAACTGTCCTTCTTCAATAATTAATGAGCAGGATCCTGAGCCCCTGGCCTGGGTCCCCCAAAGGAACCCTCTCGCGGCAGCTGCGCCTCCGGAAGCTCGAGCTTGTGTGCGCACCCACGTGTGCCAGCCCGGTCGGGGGCGCGAACACTGAGTCACGGCGGCTGACCCAGCAAAGTGCTGGGAGTGTGACCGGAATGAAGGGTTGCTCTGTCTGTCTCCGAGGTGGCGTGGCAGATCAAATCACAGCGGATCAGGCGCCGAGATGTTGCCTTGCTCTGAGTGACAGAAGTTAATAATTAGTGACAATGATTGACAGATACACTCCATCTGCTGCTCCGACGCCTAGGAGCAGTTATTCCACAACTGTCTGCGGGCACAATGAACTCCCCCGGGAGCGCAGGCTGGCCCGTGATTGACAGCTGCCTCCAAGAGAGACAGGCCACTGACGGGAAAGTCGCTGTCAGCAGAAGCGCTCCGGTCCCCCCGTGTTCCCGAGGAGGCTCGCTTGCTGTATACATTTATTCTGTTTCATTTATCATGTCAGCCGTGGCTTTAAATAGATTACTAGCTAGCCTGTTTTTTAACTGGAGAGTTCTCTATCGGTGAATTAGAAATATCCACGTATGTCAGACTACTTCCTGGGACGCCAGTCTTCCTCTTGTCTGTTCTCGGGGTAGATCCACGAGGGGAGGCAGGAGCTCGCTTGGGTTGCGGATTTAACTGATCTTTCCATTAAAATCAAAATGGAATCTTTAACCAGAAGCCCTGTAAAATGGTGCTGAGCATTACTTGGTAAACTCGGCCTCAAAAGTCCAAACTGAACTAAGAAAGCTCCCTGTTTTTTTTCCCTAAGAAATAAACATGTCTCTGAGCATGCCTTTAGATGACATAACTGGTAATGATGGCTCTTTATACGATATTTGCATTTTTAAGCAGTAAGAAGGATTCCTTGACAATGCAGAACCCCAGCTTTCTCCGGATGACTTGTGTATTCTCTTGCGGGTTCATGGTCAAAATCTGGTACTAACTAGCTGGATACTCATGTGGGTTACAGTTCTCTCTGACCGAAGACCCTGTCCCCATTTCTCCCCTGAATATTTTTATCCGAAATGAAAACCTAGCTTCAAACCAGCCCACGTGGAAAAGGGAGGACCCTGACATCTTTTAGCTCCGTTATAAATAGGAAAACAGAAATATATATATTTCTACTAGAGGAATTGTCGTCACCTAATTGTTCCTACTTATAATTTGTTTGGCTTTCTGGAGAGATGCATTTTAATTTTGCTTCATTTAGGATCCCACAGATAAGCTTTCCGGGCCACGACTCCTCTCTCTCCTTTTGTCCCCCAGATCCTTCAGCATGATTTAGAGGACTGTCCATCGCTGTTATGAATAAAAGCCTACTTAAATCCTGCTGTTTAAAATACAGTGAACCCTGTTTATATTGATCTCATTCACAATGTTTTCCCGCATATGATGTCCATCTTTTAAAGTATGGGTCATGTTTCCTCTTAAAATGTTTTCTTATCTTGTTCCCCTAAAATGATATAAACAGTTTCAGGATTCTTGATAATTAGGTATGCGGGCAAAGAAAAGACATCCTGTTCTTTTTCAAGTTTTTAAATGATCAGGATACCAGAAAATGAAGTCATAGGGAATACAAATGCTTGCTTCTCATCTAGGGGTCTGCTTTCCTTCTCGTTTCTATGAAAAGGAAATTTATGAGGATATAAGATGTTAGCAGCATCCTAGCTCAGCCCACCCCTCGGGTGGGTGAGCCAGCCTCAGTGTTGCCCCAGAATGTTCCAATTTGTCCTCCTTCCACCCCCTGTGTTAAATGTGCACCTCAGCGTTCTGCAGGAAATGAGAGTGCACAAAACACATGTGCAAGTTTGTGTGGCTGGTGCTGCTCATGTCTTTTCTAGAGAGACTTAGAAGAAGGCCTGTAAATGGAGCTTGGTTATTTATTTGTTTTTGGTGCATCCCATTTTCATAATTAGAACCTGCCCCAGTTAGAGCTACAATGACCTAAATAGCCCAGGCATTGCACAGGCCCGCCAAGCAGAGGGGAGCAGAGGGACCTTCAATAGCTCACCATGTCTTGAGGGGTTGGACCACCAAACAGGAATTATTCCATTTTAGGACTAATGCTGTGATGGGGGCAGACTGGGGGCCAAGGGATCCTGCACGGGAGGCCCTCACCTGGCTCTCAGGTGGCCAAGGGAGACTTCTGGGAGGAAACCTGGTGGAAGGACTGGGGTGCAGGGAAGAGAAAGGGTGCTTCCAACAAGAATGACAGGTGGGAAGGACCTAAGCAAAGTCCAGGTGGATTCCATGTAAGGCTGGAGAAGGAAGCGGATGGAAGTCACATCACTCAGGCCTTCTCTGTCACACTGAGGACTCTGGACCTAATCCTAAGGATCCGTGTTTCAGGAAGGACGCTCTGGCTGCAGCGTGGTTTGGAGTGGGTGTGAGATGGGAGGCAGGGTGTGGTTAGGAGGCTGTAGCAGGAATGACCTTGGCCTGGTTTCAGGGAATGACCGAGGGAGAGGAGAGGCGCAGGTCAGTGATTGGGTGGGGTGAAGCACTTCTCTCTGACTTGAGTACCCAGGTGGATGGGGAACTTAGGATGAGCATGATGGGGTGGGAGGGTGAGGAGTTACATTTTGAACTCCTGACCTTTAGCGATCCTCCTGCCTCGGCCTCCCAGAGTGCTAGGATTACAGGCGTGAGCCACTGCGCCCGGCTGAGGAGTTACATTTTGGACATGTTGAGTTGGAAAAGCCTGCAGTCCAGGCCAGCCCCATGGGTGTGTGACCCGAGTAGTCCGCCCTGCACTCAGAGGGGCTTTGCACTTGGGAGAATGGCCTGCTGTCACTGTCTTGAAATCTTTTGGAAGACGGGCCCTGTGTCTTCATTTCGAACAGGTGCTGTGTGCAGTTCATCCAAGTGGAAAAGTCGGGGACACAGCTTGCTATCTGGTTCTGGAAGTCAGGGCTGGAGGAAGAGTTCTGGGATGCTTCGGCATAAGGAGAGGTGCTCACATCCCTGGGGGAGGATGGGCTCACTGAGGGAGGATGTGTGAAATGAGAGGAGAAGCGAGTCAAGAACCGGATCCTGAGATACCCAGCATTTAAGGGTCAGCCTCTAAGAGGGTAGGACCGCCAAACGCAAAGACCTAGTTATCTGTTGCCACGTTTTGCTTTTTGGCATGAAGCACTGAGGGTCTGAGGAGTGTCTGGCCTGGTCTTGGGTTATCAGCTACATAGCAGATCCAATCAGCAAATAATACAAAATCTTATGTGAAGTTATCTATAGCTTTTTTTTTTTTTTTTTTTTTTGATAAAGAGTCACGCTCTCTTGCCCGGGATAGAGTGAGGGCCATGGTGTCCGCCTAGCTCACAGCAACCTCAAACTCCTGGGCTCAAGCGATCCTCCTGTCTCAGCCTCCCAAGTAGCCGGAACTATAGGCATGCACCACCATGCCCGGCTAATTTTTTTATATATTTTTAGTTGGCCAATTAATTTCTTTCTATTTTTAGTAGAGACGGGGTCTCGCTCTTGCTCAGGCTGATTTCGAACTCCTGACCTTGAGTGATCCGCCTGCCTTGGCCTCCCAGAATGCTAGGATTACAGGCGTGAGCCACTGAGCCCAGCCATCTATAGCTCTCGCTATGGACACTTGCAATAGCCTCCAGATCTGAAACCATCTTCATTCATTCATAGATGTTTATTGAGCATCTACTATGTGCCAGGCACTGTGCTGGTGCTAGAAATGTATCAGTGAGCAAGAGGGATAAAAACCTCTACCCTCTTGGAGCTTACATTCTAGTGAGGAGAGTATATTAGAAGATGATAAGTTCTTTGGAAAAAATAAAATCTTTGTTAAGGAAAAAGTTGTTTTGCCTCATGTAACATGAAGCACCATGTACGGGCACTGGGGCTCCATCGTTGTCGTCAGGTCTGGTTTCTTTCTCAGCTCCCTCTGTGCTGACTCTGTTACCAGGTAGATCCTACCCTTGCGGGTGGTCAGAGATGCTGAGCAAACACCAGGGTGCAAATCCAGCAGAACAGAGTGAGTGTCTGCTCTTACCTTGCTGGCAAAAGTCCGCAGAGACACTCTCAATAGATTGTCTTGGGTCTCCTTTGCCTTCCTCTGAAATAGTCCTCTCCTCTGTAAGCTTTGCAACAGTCCACAGGGGAAGCTGTCATTGTCATTTCACAGGAGGGGAAGACTGAGGCCAACAGAGACAAGTGAGACTTTCTAAGTGTGCCGACCTGGGAGCTGGGCCCAGGCCCTCCGTACCTAAGCTTGTGTTGTGTCCATAAGAAGTTCCAAGGCAGAGTATAAGTAAACTTAAAGACAGATCTACCATGGTGGCTCACACCTGTAATCCCAGCACTTTGGGAGGCTGAGGTGGGAGGATTGCTTGAAGCCAGGAGTTGATACCAATATATTGAGACCCTATCTTTACAAAAAATAGAAAAATTAGCTGGGTGTGTGCCCGTTGCCCCAGCTACTCAGGAGGCTGAGGTGGGAGGATTGCTTGAGCTGAGGAATTTGAGGCTGCAGTGAGCTATAATCACACTACTGCACTCCAGCCTGGGCGACAGGGAAAAAAAAATTAAAGATATCATTTCTCCCCAAACCTACATTAAGGCTTAAAAGTGGGAAATTTAAATAACTGTGAAAGACTTAATTAGGGACATGATTAGGCAACCAGATGAATGTGCAGACGATAATTGCTTAGGAATTCAGTGTAATCCTAAAAGCGTAGGGATTTAGATACTTAAGTGCCCTCCAGTCCAATCCTTGCCTCTAATAGGTGAGAAAACTGATGGCCAGAGAAGGGGAGGAACTTGCATGGTCACTCAGCAGGTAAGCAAGGAGGGAAAGGGCAGGGCTGGGATGGAGGCCAGGACTCCGTTAATCTGGACCAGTACAAGTGACTGGACCAAACCTCTCTGTCGTGTGTCTGAGCCAGCAGCCACGGAGGTTGTCTGTGCCTGGCTAATGTCTACCAGCTGGCTAAGCACTGGGCTGTCTGATGAATATTCACAGCCTCTAACAACCTTACCATTTTCTAATTTAACTCCCCACTAGTTTTCCTTGGTGATAATATTATTTAATAATAATAATGTCACACTTTTATTGAGCACTTACAGTATGCTAGATACTGGCCAAGAGCATCGACACATCTGATTGCACCAGCAACCCTAAGAGATAGGTACTGTTCCTAATCCCTATTTTATAAATGAGACAATGGAGCCTCAAAAGATGACATAACTTGCCCTTGGTTTTGGGTAGTGAGTGGTAGACAGCCTAGATTTATTTTTATTTATTTTTTGTGTCTTATTCTCTCTCTTCCCCCAACCCCATATGTTGTATCATTCACAGAACAAGCACTTAGTAGTTACTAAATAAATGAATTTATGCCAGTCTATAATAACTTTGTTCAAACTGGAATTATCTCAGTATTTGAAGCATGCAGAGGAACAACATTGCCCTCAAGAGTGAAAATTGGTTTTTGTTGGGGGGGGGCAGTAGTTAATCTCAGATACTAAAAAGGCTTTTTTTTTTTTTTTTTTTTTGAGGCAGAGTCTCACTCTGTTGCCCGGGCTAGAGTGCCATGGCATCAGCCTAGTTCACAGCAACCTCAAACTCCTGGGCTCAAGGGATCCTCCTGCCTCAGCCTCCTGAGTAGCTGGGACTACAGGCATGTGCCACCAGTCACCATGCCCAGCTAATTTTTTCTGTATATGTTTAATTGTCCAGCTAATTTCTTTCTATTTTTAGTAGAAATGGGATCTCGCTCTTGCTCAGGCTGGTCTCGAACTCCTGAGCTCAAACGATCCTCCCGCCTCAACCTCCCAGAGTGCTAGGATTACAGGCATGAGCCACTGCGCCCAGTCTTAAAAAGGTTTCTGACCCTCCAAAAGGCCATGGTACATATGCAGGTATACAATATATCTACACTACAAAAATTCCAGGGTAGGGCAGATTAAGAGAGAAAGAATGTCTTTTTTAGGTTGGAAGGATAACAATGAAAAAATATTAGAAACAGTGCCCAAGGATTATTCATTTTGTTTCCTACGTATGTGCTTGCTCCCCAAGTACCTTGAGAACAGAACTTGTGTGTTATCAACGCAGTAAAGCACAGTGGTTAGAAGTGCAGGCTCTGGAATCGGACTGCCTGGATTTGCACCCTGGCTCTCATATTTCTTAGGGGAATAACACTCGGTGAATTACTTAACCTCATCTATAACATTACCTTAACACCTTTCTCCGAGGGTTAATGCAGTATTAAGTGAGGTCATATAGAAGAGCACACAATATGAGCTCAATAAATGTTTATTCAACTTGCCTGTACAAGTAAATGTCTACCACAAACGACCGAGGAACTAATGCCGGCTGTTCTCAGTAACAACAGTTAACAGCTGACTCCAACCACCACGACAAACCAGCTCTGCGAGAGCTCTTGACACCTAGGTTTCCTCATCTATAAAATGGGGCTGTCATTGTACCTCCATCTTGGGATTTTGGAGCAGCAATCAATTCACACAGTGCGCTTGAAACAGTGCTCCACGAACGTTAGCCCTACCATAAACAGGCCAAGCTCCTATGGAAATCAGACCAAAAGGCAGGGCATTGATGGCCAGTCAGGAAAGATCCTGTCTTAGTAAGTGGAGCACTTACATCCTGACTTTCCCGAAATGGCTCCACCGCAAGGGACCTCCACCCAAGCTCAGCTGGGGGCCCAGTACCTGAGTCGCCCCTGCGCTGAGACCCTGGACATCAGGTGCGCGCTGGATGGCTGGTCCGGAACCGAGACGACACCCGTCGAGGGTTCAGGCGGCACGGGATCCGTGGAGACGGATCCTGCACACCGGCTTGGGATGTGTACGGGCAGGGGGAGCTCAGGTTGGGGTGTGAGGGGCAGGCGGCCGAGCGGGATGGCGTGAAGCCGGGGCCTCAGCGCGGGCACATGCGCCGACAGCCCAGATTTAAACCCAAGTTTGTTGGATTCTCTAACCCAAACCGTTTTTATTAACCACTGGCGGAGCAAAAGCTCTTCTTTTGTCTTTTAAAAAAGATTCTTAAAAACCAGAAATAGATACAAAGTACAGCTTGTCACTTTCCCAAACGCTACCAACACCTACTAGCACTTTTCCTTCTTTTTGAGGGGACGCCGACCTCTGCTGGGGAGAGAACGCATGAGTTAAGGAGCAAAGTGCACCTAATGTGATGGAGGCTCCGAGCTAAAGACCTTGACAAGGTGCTTGACTGGTTCGGAGGGACTTTGGGGCTGAATGAAGCAGAATGCCGTCAAGCCCTGGGACAGAGGCCCTCGCCGTCCTCTGCGCCGTGACGGGCCTGTGTGGAGGGGGTTCACGCATCTCTGTCCAGTGCACGGTCCCTGTGAGCTTCCCCCAGGTTTCGCCGTCATCAAAAGTGCCCAGTGAATTACTGGATCAAATAAGCACAACAGCTGCCGCTTGCTGGGTGCTCCTGCGCCGGGACCGCTAACAGCTTTGTGCGATTACCTCCTTTAACCCTCAGAAGAGCCGGTGGGAGAACAGAGGGACGCAGGCCCTGTGAAAACAGTGTGATTAGAATCCCCAATTCACATAAAATAAGCTTCAGTCTTGCTTAGAGGGGGTGAAGGACTCAGAGAGTTCTATTTCCTAAGTGGTGGAGCTGGAATTTGAGCCCCGATCTGCTGGGGTCTAAACGCTGACATCTTAGCCTCTGTGCTATAAGACCTGCCACACAGCTCAGGGGCACTTTTGAGGTCACCGAGGCTAGCGCAGGACAGGGACCTGTTCAAGGTCCTGAAGCAAGCCGCTGGCAGATCCGGGACAAGAATCCGGGTGTCGGACTCCTAGCCTAGCACTCTTTCTAGCACACTAGAGAGGGTCGAGCGACTTATTCTTGCAGTGACGCCTAAAACTGTCCTAGAAGAAAAATCGATGAAAGTTTTTCTTCCTAAAACACTTCCCCAACTCAGTATGCAATTAGCCATTACTACTCGGAGAGCGTGGCTTCAGCCCTGACCACTGTCCTGCATTTTTCAGCTGCTGTCAATGACCTCATCTCTGTCTTCATTAGTTCATCTTTGTTGAGGGACAGTAGCGTGCTCGGCCAAAGAACCTTCCACCTTAGTCTATCATGCCATCCCCAGCAGCGAGCCCCCTGGGGCTCCTGAGACGAAGCCTGGAGATATGCTTATAAGACAGGTCACCACTGCTGCATGGCTTTGTCACTGTGAATGTGCACACTGATAAGAGGAGCCAACGTTTACTGGAGGATTTACTACGTGCCTGGCTTTCTGTACAGCTTGTCTCATCTAATCTTCACAATCACCCTTTGAGGAGATGTTGCTTTCAACCCCATTTCACAGATGAAGAAAATGAGGCCCAGAGAGATGGTGAGACTTGCTCAAGAACATGGCTGGGAAGTGGCAGAGTGAGAGTCTAAGCCTCTAGGGTTGTGTGACTCAAGATTCTGTGCTTTGCCCATGAGCCTGGACTACATCTTTTGGAAGATTATCCGGGGGCAGAAAACCTGAGGAGATGTTTTCCCTGCATGTGGCTCAGCTGGCTCTTTGGGTATGGTGGCCAAGGTTCCCCCATGCCCCTGAACAAGGACAAGCCAGTGTGCCCAAGAATTGTCAACCTCAAGGCCTAAAGATAATCTAACTGAACTGTCAAGCCCATGCTACAAGACCTTAGTTAGGTGACTTTCTGTCTTCTGCTTGGACATCTAGCAGATATTTTTTTAAGCCCCTTATGTGTCAGGTATGGCATCAGTTACTGGGATGCCTTGGTGACAAGACATGTGCTTCTCGCCTTCCCTGAGCTCATGGTCTAGTGTGGAAGTCAGACAATGAAGTACTTATACTGTAAGTACTACAAGTATTTATAGTGTTGTGGACTGAGTACATTGGGGCAAGTGGAGAGTACTCAGGGACACACAATAGGGGTATCGAACCCAGCCTGGAGGTGCCATCAGGGAAGGCTTCCTGGAGGAAGTGAGGTGGAAGCCAATTCCTACAGAATAGGTGTGTGTTAGGCCAAGAAGGGGTAGATGAGTGTTGTAGACAAAGCCTGAGGTGAAAGAGAAAAGTTGGAGAGCTCCTTTCAAGATAGCCCATTCTGTCCTTGCTGTACCTTTACATATACCTGACTTGTCTGAGGTCATACACCTGGGAAGTAAGACTGCCTAGTTCCATGGACCATGCTCTTAGCCGCCATGTTTCCTTTCTTCCTCTGGGCATTGTGTCTGGATGTGATGGTTGGAATTGCTGCCACTGTCTTGGCACCGTGAGGGAAGCCAACCTGAGGGCACAGCTAATACACTGAGGATGCAGAGTGGAGAGAGTAATAAGAAGAACTTGAATTCTTTTTGCTTTTATGAGACAAGGTCTTGCTCTATTACTCAGGCTAGCACGCAGAGATGTCATCATAGCTCACAGCAACCTCAAATTCCTGGGCTCAAGCGATCCTCCTGCCTCAGCCTCCCAAGTAGCTGGGACTCCAGGCATGTGCCACCACACCCGGATAATTTTTCTATTTTTTGTTAAGATAGGGTCTCACTATGTTGGCCAGGTTGGTCTCAACTCCTGGCCTCAAGTGATCCTCCAGCATTGGCCTCCCAAAGTGCTAGGATTACAGGTGTGAACCACACACCATCCCTGGCCAAGAACCTGAGTTCTTGATGACATTGTGCAGCTTTGGAATCAGCCAGCTCTGCAAGTCAAGTTCACCTCTGCTGCTCTTAAGTGAAATAATACACCTTTTGAGAGCATAGGATTGGATTCTGCCTCTGCCACACATTGATCATGTGACTTTGGGCAAGGTAACTTCTCTGAGTTTCAGCTTCCTCATCTATGAAATAGGAGTCATACGAATTGAGAATAGTCATGTTTACCCAGTGAGTGAGGTGGGGAGGATTACACGTGTTGATGCGCGTTGAGAGCTTACAGTAATGCCCGGCCTTAGGCAGTGCCAACAGATGGAAGCTATTAGTATTGCCAACACTCATTTCCTTAGTCGGCTTACGCTCCCAGCCCTGCGAAGCTCTCAATTAATAATGGAGAGACTCAGGCTAGTCACAGTGCAGGTCGATCGCGTTGTGATAGGGCCCGGAGCGAGGAGTAGTCAACGCTTGTAGGAGGGAGCAGGTGAAGGTTCCACAGAGGTGGTGACTTTGAGCAAGGTCCCAGGACATCAGTAGGAGTTTGAGGGTGCAGAGGAGGAGGGAGGACATTCCTGGCAGTGAAAGCAGCCAGTTAACTGTCTTAGGTGCTTTGGGAAGGGCAAGAAGCTGGTGTGCTCGGAACTTCAGGTGTGGGTGCACGTGTGTGGGACTGCAGGTGGGGGCGAGGTGGGACAGGCCTTGTTTGCCAGACTAAGGGTATTGCTGAGTCCCAGTGGTGTTCCATGGAACCGTGGTCCTGGAGCGTGCTCCCTGGTGGCTGCATCAGGTCTGGAAACGCTGCGCAGCTGTTCCAGCTGTGGCAATGGCTGACGAACAATAGCGCAGCAAGGGCTCTGCCAAGTCCTTTGAGAATGGAACCTGCTTGACTTGGCCTAAGCCAGTGTTTTACAAACTTATTCAACCACAGGAAACCCTTTACTCCCCTAGAATCTATTTCTGCAGGTTGCGCTTTGGGGGATGCAGTTACAGGCATCGGGGAGCCTTCAAAAGGTCTGACGCATGAGAGAGAGGGGTTGAGTCTGTGTTTTCCAAAGATTCCTTCTAATTATTTATACAATGAGGGACCAAATGAAACCCCGCGTATGCTGTTCTTTAAGGGTCTGGCTTGCTCGCTGAGGCTGTTTTACTCTAAATGGCGACTTCTCCTGGCTCTGTCTGTCCCTGAAAGTCTTCTAGCTTCCAAGTACGCGAGGCAGAGAAACCTGCACCATACCACAGTTTTCCTTCTGACCTTTTTGCTGTGGCTTTTTTAAAGCTGAAGGTTAGATAATTCAGGCTCAGCACTTGGATTGACACTTGAAAGCCACGGTGGGGCTTTTTGGGGGGTTAAAGGTTATAGTCACTGGAGCTGCCGTTTGACTTGAAAATTTTTTTTTGAAGTCTTTTCCTTTCATTTTTTTCTCTTCCTTTCCTTTTCTTCTCTCCTCCTCCTCTTCCTCCTTCCTCCCCCACCCCCACCTCAACAAATGGAAGGGCCGGTTGAAAATGACGTTTTCCAGCCTAGTAAGTCCTGCTGAAGGCAGCATACGTGACAAGGACACCCCTTTGGAGGATTTGGGTAAAGGCTAGAATCTCTCAATCACCTTGAAGTGGGGATGGGGGAGTGGAGCTTATTAAAATACAGGTTTCCGTGAATCTGCTTCTTGGATGATTTGGACGTGCAGTAAAGTTTGCAAGCTACAGGCCTGGGTGTCTTCAGCTTTACACACCCGACTCTGCCATGCTCTGTCCGTGGACCCTCCTCCCCATCTCCTCTCGGTGCTGCTCGGCCCTGCCCAGCCCCCGCAGCAGGGTTCTGCCACCAGGGCTGGGAGCAGGCCCTCTCCCCGTCCCTCTCCCAGGCCTGCACAGACCTGGCCCCAGCACCTGATCTCCACACCCTTCGCCCGCTCTTGCTACCCTGCTGTAGCCAGGCTCTGGCTGCCGGAGTGGTGAGAAATGCGGCCCCGGTGCAAGGGTGCTTGTAGGCACAGGGCGCTTACAAGCATTCTCGGGGACTAATGCCATCAGGGCTGGTGTGGGCAGCTGGTGCTGTGACTGGTCCCCACTTTACGGTTATCTGACTCCTATACAGCTCTTGCCTACCCATGGCCATCGGGAGCAGTCATACCGGCAGGAGCTTAAGGGGCTCCCCTCCCTTCTGGGTGTGCCCATCTCCCTTTCCTTTTTTAACCTCTTCATTTGTTTATTAAGTAATAATAATACTAATATTTACACAATGCTTACTCTGTGCCAGGCACTCGTCTACGTGATTTAGATACGCTACCTCATTTTATTCTCACAGTAATTCTAGATGGGTGATATAATTATCATCAGCCCCATTCATAGATGAGGAAATTGAGGCACAGAGAAATTTAGCAACTTGCCCAGGGCTACTCAGCTAATGGGTAGCAGAGCTGGGATTCGAAACCAGATTGGCTGTGTCTTTTAGCTATCGCATTATGTGTAATTGACGCTGTGCTGGGCACTCGATACACCGTTAGTACATTACCCTGTTTTTACAGATAAGGAAACTGAGCTACAGAGAGGTGAAATCATTCACCTAAAGTCACCTGGTTTGTAAGTGAAGAGCCACATTTGACCCCAGGTGATGTCAGCACCTGTGCTCTTAACCACTGTACTGTCACCCAGTATTTTACATATATTTACGGTAAAGATGTAACATTCAAACAAGTGAGAAGAACGCAGAGTAAAAAGGGATCCTTTTCCTCCTGGTCACTCCCATTCCCTGTGCGACTTCTGGTGGAGGCCTGGCCAGGCAGGACTGCCATTGCCACCGCAGCCTGGTGGAGCTGGGGCTGGGATAAGGCTGGAGGCTGGGGTCAGAGTGGACCTGGCTGGTCCTGGGAGGACCGTCTGCTGGTGACTATTCTTCTGTGTGATTGGAGCACTGGGGACCAGCCAGGTTGTGCAGGTGGCAGCACGTGTGACCCAGGTAGTGGGTGGCTTAGACCCAAGTGCTGGGGTGCTGAGCAAACCTCGCTGTGTCCTACACGTGCTCTGAACTCAGCAGGCCCAGGACAAGAGCGTGACTGTCCACTGAGGCTGCAGGGAGAGCAGCAAGGGCTGCTGAGCCTCTCGCTGAGCAGGCAGGCACCTGGGACAAGAGCCACAGCTTTGACCCTGCCGCATGAGGATTTCTGCAAGCATTCCGGGACAGGAAGAGTTTTTATACATATGCTAAATTCACCTCCATAAGCACAAAGTGACCCTCCAGGCCCCTATGGGAAGGCAGAAGAGTGAGTCAGACACAGTCCATCCCTATCCATGGCTGCTCCGTGTTTGTTGTCTGAGGCTACAGTCACCCAGTGGAGGGTCCCTCAGCATGGGACCAGTGAGGAGTGCATGAAGGAGCCAGGTGGGGGCAAAGGCACCCAGTGGCTCAGAGCCAGGGCTCTGCAGCCAGACAGCCCAGATTGAATCCTGCTTCTGCCACTTGCTGGCTGCAAAATGCTGGGGAAACTACCTCCTGGGCCTCAGTTTTCTCCTCTGTAAAATGGAAACGATGACAACAATAGTAGCTTCTCACAGGGTTGTCGTGCAGATTAAGAAATGAGACGATGAAGCTGTGTTGCCCAGGCTGGATGTGTACTCCTGTCTCAGCCTCCCAAGTAGCTGGGACTCCGGGCATGCGCCACCTCGCCTGGCTGTTATTTATTGATGTTAAGCGTGGTTATCTCTTTTTCAGCAGATGCCATGTTTTGCATTCCCTTCACAATCCTTTACAGTTTGACTTTTGGCTTCTTCATGACCCTAAGACTGTTCTCCCCAGGGACACCACTCAGCTGCTGATGGCCAAATCCTACAGCAACTTTTCTGTTTTCATCTTTGCTTCTCACCTGTCCTGCCCAGGACCCTGAGAACCACTTCCGTCATCTTGAAGATTACCATGGTGTCTGTGACCTTGAAGTCCCTTGATTTTCCTCCAGCCTTTTTGGCTGCTGCTTCGTGGTTTCCTTCATGGCTCCCCTGAGCCCTCTACCTGCATATCTCTCTTGGGTGGCCTGCAGGACGCATCCGACATTGGACCCCTCCTTTCTGCCCTCGGTGCTGGCTCATGGAGGCAGTACTGGTGGCAGCCCAAAGCCCTCCTGGATGCCTCCCTTCACCTCAACTCACACCATCTCATAAGCTGCCAAATTCTACCAGGACAGCTCTGTGGTAGGCTGCATAATGCCCCCCAAAGATACTCACTTCCTAATCTCTGGAACCTGTGCATGCTACCTTCTGTGGCAAAAAGAGACTTTGCAGATGTGATTAAATTAAGGATCTTAAGATGGAGATCACCCAGGATTGCCCAGGGAGGTTCTAAATGTAATCATGGGTGCCCTTATAAGAGGTGGAGGGAGATTTGACTGCAGAAGAGAAAGTAGCAGAAGCAGAGATTGAAGCAAGGAGGCATAAGCTGGGGAATGCAGGTGACCTCCAGGAACTATGGGCAGCTTCATCTCCTTGCCTCACTCTTTGTGCTTGCTCACAGCAATTCTTAACTTGGGGTCCATGGACTAGCTTGTCTCCTCCTCTCCAGATTTTTATGGATAGACTTCACAAGATCTGTGAACCTCTTGAGATTCAGGGCAAAAGTTGTTGTTCACACATGAGCTCCTGCGTGTTCCTGGCGACAGGATCCACAGGTGACCTGAGGCAGGCTCCTCTGCCCCTGAGAAGATTCTACACTAATGATTGTTTCCAATTCCCCATGCACATCACATTGCTCCCAGCAGCACGCCTTCCTCCTGCTGCTCCAGAAGCCCAGGATGACTGTCCCCAGAGTTCCCTCATTTCATTCATGTCTCTACTCCAGTGCCATCTCCCTGGAGAGGACACTAGGGGAGGTGGTACCTGGAGGGCCCTGACCCTGCCTCTCTGGGAGCAAAGGTAAGAACACTGCCCCCCTCCAGAATCAGTAAACCCCAAGGGTGGCGACTGGAGACTAGAGTTCAAGATATTTTCCCAAGGGACAACATTTTCCTCCCTAAGAGAAATTCTGATGTCAGCTGTTGGGTAATAATTTCCCCACCTCGTTACCTAAACCACAAACCTGGAAGAAACAAATGTTACGATGCTGGTATCAGAGCCATCCTTTGAAAGCGAAGGGAATTGGGTGATTCATTCCAAGTTGGAGGATCATGGCAACTCCACAGAAGAGGTGTCCTTGAGCTGCTTCCCAATGAAGAATGAGGAGGATTTTGATAGGGGAAAAGAAAGAAAGACATGGGCCTGGAAAGTCACGGAGTCAGAGGGTGCTTGGTATGGGACCGGTGAGTCGTCTTGTCCTGTTTGATCCGTAGGGTTTTGGAAGGAGCTGGGACCAAAGAGGTGAATTGGAGGCCTCATCGTGGAAGGCCCTGCGAACGCACTAAGAACGGGCTCTATTGTCTTGGCAGTGGAGAGTAGCCAAGCTTTCGAGCAGGTGAATGATGTAATCACATCTTGTTTGTTTTCATATTCTCAGCACAAAAGTGCACAGCACATAATAGGTGCTCAAAGGTGCTTGTGTACACAGGAAGGGATGTGTGTTAGGAGGATGCCCTGGGGCATGACTTGAGCTGGGAAGGGTCTGAAGAGGCCCTTTTCCAGTAGTTCATATTGTAAATGACAAGGCTGACCAGGGTGGAGCACGGAGGGCAGGGAGCATCTGGAGGGTAATTTTGGAGGAGGATTGGCAGGGATTCTTGCTCCTCGAGATGGAGGGGAGAGGATGGGGGGTGGGGGTTGGGGGAAGACTGAGGTCTGTGGCTTATGAGGGGGTAGATGTTGGTATCTACATGATTAGACACCACCAAGGTGGGGACCCCAGGGGGAGCACAGGTCTGGGTGGGGGAGGATGGGAGGAGAGCAAGCTCTGGAAAGGCTGCTCTATACATGCCGAGACTGAGCTCTTCGGGGCCTCATTCACCAGGGGCAGTGGGGGGAATGTAAACGGTACAAGTGATCCAGATTATGCCCCCACCCCCATGGTCTCTCCCCAGAGAGAAAACTCTGCACCATGCCCTCCTCAAGGGCCAGAACCTCATTTGTTCTATCTCAGAACAAACCAACACTGAAGCCCAGCATGAAGCAGCCATTTCTCATCCTTGTCCTCAGCCACCAGCTCCTCCCGGAGCCCTCACCCGTTATCTCTCAACTTGGCATGACCATCAGTTTGGACTGGGACAGGGACTGTATCTCGTGGTGATTCTCCTGATATGTTATCAGCAATTGGCTTTCACTTTGAGTTACAGCGTTTCTAAATGTCCACAGAGGACCAGGCCAGCCTGATGGAATGTTAATTATTTGGAGAACTTAAGGATGCTTCTAGATCATGGTCGAACCATAGGCTACCCTTAATTTCTTATCCTGAGGATTCCCCAAGAGCCCCGGAGGAGGCAGTGCACAGGCCATTTGGGGGCATAGACAAGACATTCTGGGGACCCACCGGGTGCCAGGGGATGGAGCTCCAAATATTTCCCTGGGGTAAGTGTGGTTACAAGGTAGTGATTTGATTCTATTTCCTTCTTTCCACTCACCCATCCATCCATACATCTATCCATCCACCCATTTCTCAAATTGTCATACCAGGCCCCTAGAGCTACAAAGGTGAGCGTTTTGTGTATTTTGTTGCTCAGGCAGAGAGTGAATGGGCAGTTAGAATGCTGAGTGCTGGAAGTTCAAGTGTGGACCTAATATAAGACTAGGAAGTAGCTAGCTATACATGGGTAAAGAGTGAAGTATGAGCCAGAAAGGGGCCACAGGAGGCATAAAGGCCTGGTGGGTACTGGGGGAGATACATAGGAGGAGAGAGCGAGATGAGTTCAGGAAGCAGTTCAGAGTGGCTAGAGCATAGTGTGTGTGTATGTGTACATGCGCGTGTACATGTGTGTGTATGTGTGTTGGGTGAAGTGACTAGAAAGAGATGAGACTGGATACTGAGGTCAGGGGAGATAGTCACAGACTCTTCAAAGAGCTCAGTGCTTAAAAACAAAGGCCAGTAAGGAAGTGGGCCAGTAAGAAGGCAACCTCTGCCCCTTTCTGGACCTCCTGTCCTCAAACACACTTCCCCCCAAAAAAGGGGCACTGAAGGGCTTGGCCACTTTCATGGCAGGAGCCAGAGGGGAGAACAAAGGCAAAAGCAAAAGCTGTAAATTAACTCAGTACGTTACCCTGCCCCACTCCCATTAATGCAAGAGGAAAGGGCTGAAACATCCCCACGTCCTAGCTTCTACCTTGCTCCTCTGTCTCCCCAAGACTGCGTGGAGAGCAAAGGTGTCAAGTCTCAGCCCTGGGCTAGTTCTCCTAACAAAGGAGAGTGATGTTTGCAAAATGAGAATTTTCCAGGCCAGTGGCTGGACAACCTAGTCATGCGTTTGGGCAAAGAAACAAACGCAGCCCAAGCTCCCGCTCTGCTCTGCGCGCGGCTCCTGCGTGTGCAGGTTAATTGCTCATGTTGGACATTTCCTCCTCTGGGATTCTGGCTTCCTAACAGGGGTGAGCAGGAGTGGAGGGTCATGTAGCTCAGCCTCCCCAGCCCAGCACAGAGGATTGTCAGTGGCTAATTTCAGGCCACTCATGAAGGCTGAATGGGGGTGGGGGGTCCCCACATTTGTGCTGAGAGTCAGAGTCCTGAGGTCCCACCCCAGTGCTATGCCCCCTCTCCTAAGGTGCTGTCAGGGTCTGGCCCTTATTCAGTGGCCTTTCCTGGAACATTTCCTGGGAGCCTGTGTTATGCCAGCTCTGTATAAGGCCAGGGCTGCCTTGCTCTGGGTCACTTTCCTTGAGGAGGCAGAGGTGGGAGAAGAGACCTGTGAGCAGTTAAGTAACATAGTCTGAGAAGTGCCATTGGAGAGAATGATAGGCACAGTGCTGGGGAGGCTCAGTGACAGTAACATTAATATCTAATATTCACTGAATACTTATTTGCAGTAGGTACAGGGTGGGGGTGTGGAACAGAACAGTAATAACAGTTTATATTTATTGAGCACTTACCAGGTGCTGGACACTGGGTTTAAGCTGTTTACATGCATTATTTTATCGAGTCCTTAGAGAAAATCTTATGAGGTAGGTGTAGCAGGCAGAATAATGCACAAAAATGTCTGTGTTCTAACCACTGGAACCTGTGAACATGTTACTTTATAAGGCAAAAAGGACTTTGCAGATGCGTTGAAGTTAAGATGGAGAGATTATTCTGCGTATCTGGGGGGGCTCAGTATGATCTGTGTGAGGGAAAGAGGGAAGCAGGAGGGTTGGAGTCAGAATGATACTATGTGAGAAAGGCTTAGCCAGTCATTATAGGCTTAAAGGTGGAGGAAGAGGCCATGGGGTCAGCAATGTGGGTGACCTCTAGAAACTGGAAAAAGCAGGACAACGATTGTCTCCTAGAGCCTCCAGAAGGAATGTGGTCCTGCCAACACCTTGCTTTTAGCCCAGTGAGACCCATTTTGGACTTCTGACTTTCAGAACTGTAATATCATACATTTGTGGTGTTTTAAGCCAGTAAGTTTGTGGCGATTTGTCACAGCAGCAATAGGAAACTAACACAGAAGATAGTATTACCCCTATTTTACCAATGTTAAAGAAAAATCTACTCTGATACTTGTTAAAAGGGTAAGGAAGACTTTATTCGCGACTATTGCAATAGGGGTATTGCAACAGAGGAGAGAGGTTGGGTTCAACTCAGAATACAACACTGACTAACCTCCTAATAGATGGAAACCCTGTCAAGCTAGTGTAAGAGGACGTAGACATGACATTCTCTGTCTCAATCTTGGTTTAGGCTGTAAGACAATTGAGAAATTGTTTTTTCTAAAAAATGTTGTTGGAGTGCTGTGGCATTTCCCTCCCGAGCCCCATCCATGGGGTGGGGTGGGGAGCTTACCCTAAGCCTAATGAGAGGGCCTTGTGTTACCACTGTAGTTCGAGATACACAGTGGAGTGGCGTCCAGGCAGTTTACAGTTGAGAAGCGGAAGTGGCTGTGACCACATTGAACTTCCACAGGCCAGAGGGTGTGAACAGGGTCATTTAAAACAGACACTGGCTGTGATGGTTAATTTTGCATCAACTTGGCTGGACCCCGCGGTACCAGATATTTGGTCAAACTGGATGGATGTTCCTAGATGTTTCTGTGAGGGTATTTTTGGATGAGATTAACATTTAAATTGATAGGCTTTGAGTAAAGCAGATTGTCCTCTATAATATGGGTAGGCCTCATCCAAGCAGTTGAAGGATTAAATAGAGCAAAAGACTGATCTCCCCTGAGCAAGAGGAAGTTCCACAGCAAATGGCCTTGAACTGCAATGTCAGCTCTTCCCGGGTCTCCAGCCTGCCAGCCCACCCTGCAGATTTTGGACTTGCCAGTCTCTATGATCATGTGAGCCAGTTCCTTAAAATAAATGTCTTTCCCTCTGTATACACATCCTGTTGGTTCTGTTTCTCTGGAGAACCTTAATATACTACCCAAAGACCTTCCTTGCTGGGGTGAGGCAACCTCAGCAGAAAGAGGCTGGAGGGGCACTGGCCTGGACACAGACTTGGGGTGCAATCTTATGGGTCATCCACGTGGTCATCTACTAGAGGGCCAGTTGGATGACAGGTGTCACCTGCCTGTATTGAGGGGACTGCTTTTGTGTGTTCCCAGTGGAGTATGTCCAAGGACCCCATGAAAGCTGCTTACCCAGAATGGTTTGGGAGAGAAACAGCTCATTAGGTTATAGGGGTGTCTCACAGGCCCCATGAATAGCGAGTACAGTAAGCAGTCTCTACAGAGACAGGCAGGAACTAGGGTTGGGAGAGCTGGCAGCAGCCCACACCCATCCTCTCTCCACCTCCCTCCTGTGATCTTTTGTGTTACCTTCTCTGTGGTGTAACTCTCTTTGTAATCATTGCATATTGCCTCAAAATATCTTCCCCGCCTCCTGAGCTCAAGACTACTACCTGTTAGCTACCATCAGTATTTACTAGTTCAGATTTTTAAGAGAAACCTGATTGGCTGGTGGCAAGCCAATGGACTGCTTTCTCTAGGTCAAGTGCTCCCCTTCTCAACAATAAGCTGGGGCTTGGAGGAGGGTAATATATAGTATTTTCGGCTGCTCCTTCCCAGGGCTGTGAGTGGAGCAGATTAAACCAGAAGTGCAAGTTAAGTGTGGCAGGAAGATTACCAATAGTAATCAAAGGGCTGGCAAGGCTGCAGCCTGCGAAACATGGAGCATTGTACCGAAAGATGAAGCTGTGATGGACATTTGATGCTGGATATCATGGAGGGTTTTGAATGCCACATCACAGAGTCTGAACTTTAACTCCTGTGGCCAGGACCTGTGAAGTCACATTAATTGACAGCTCTTTCCCTTCAGGTCACTGCCAAGTGGCTCATTTACCTGGCTAAGTGGTATGACTTGAAGGCAGCAGATAGCTTTGGAATGCTCTGAGAATGTGCCTTTTTTGATGGACGCTTGAAAAGATGCTCAGGCTTTGGAATGATCCACTTCAAGGACTCTTGGCTTTTGTATGTTTCAACTCTCGATTGCAACACTACACTAATGTGGTTTTTTGCATTGAATTAAAATTAATCTAATACTTGACAACTCTGGCTGGATGCCTGCCAAATATGGAGACTAGAGATGCTTCCTGTAAATTCTGCCACAGAGGATTCTTACGATTCAGGGAACATCTCATTTATCTCACTGCTATGCACTCCTGACCCTAATTCTCAAGGGATTCCTTCCGTAAGATCCTCTTGCATAAACGTGAACGTGTTCCATGGCAGTTACTTTTTCAAATCTGTATAATCTCTGGGGACCAAGATGATCTGGGGTGCAGGGAAAGGGTCATTTAGATGAACCAACTCTGCTCAAAGTCAGTCTTGGATTTTTTCCAGTAATAATCTCTTTCGTCATTAATGGCCTGCTGGGTGAATCTTATTATATCTCCTTAAAATAATTTAGATGCTAATATCTCCCAGTGACCATCATACAGGGAACGCAGGGCTGGAGGTAGTGGCAAGGAGGATTGAAAGCTGTCTTAATTCTATGCTCCTTTTCGCAGCAGGAGACCCTCATTTGATGGACTTGAAAAAGCTGCCCTAGCAACCAGGATTTTCACATCTTTATACTCAAAATGCCTCTGATTGGTATTCCAAAAGTTCTACTTTCCAAGATGAGGAGCCAGGATTCTGGATGAGCAACACAAGGGGATTCTGGGTGAGTAACCCAAGGGGATGCTGGGTAAACAATGGAAGGGCAATTGTAAGCTTGAGGGTGGGCTGGGGGAGGCACAGAGGAAGAGGAAGGATTCAGTGGATTTGCAGTCAGGAGGTTTGATTTCCAGTCCTAGGTTTGTTACAACTAGCTGGATTCATTTACACCTTCCCCCCTCCCTTCCTCCCTCCCTCCCTCCCTCCCTCCTTCCTTCCTTCCTTCCTTCCTTCCTTCCTTCCTTCCTTCCTTCCTTCCTTCCTTCTTTCCTTGCTTCCTTCCTTCCTTCCTTCCACAGCTACTATTGTCTACACTGTGTCAGGTCTTGTGCTGGTTCTGAGAATACAGAGACAAATAAGCCATCATTCCTGCTTCAAGGAGTTCATAGCTTGTTGTAATTTTCTCCTTCTTGTGCCTCAGTTTCCTCATCAGTATGGAGAGGAGGTTAGAGTAGAAGTTGTGGGAAGGCTTTTCCAGAGTTCGTGTTCTGGGACCATAAGAGCCTCGATATCCGGCACCTGTTCTTTCACCCCACTCGCTAAACTACTGCCTCATGAGCCCATCATGATCTTGCTCTTGAGAAGTTCGGGGTCAATTGGAGCAGAAATACACGTGACCTGGTGGTGAACAGACCAATGGATGTTTGTTGAGAGCATGATGGGAAGGCAGGGGGAACAGACAGCTTTGCTTAGGGATGATGATCATAAAGTTGAAGGATTCCCAAACTTCATGGTTTCCAACCTCCTAGAATCCCCAGAGAATCCCATCCTGATTCTAGCCAACCCTATCTCCTTTCATTGGACAAGGGTTGTGCGGCTCTTTTGTAACCGCTTGGAGCTTGGTTTCCGATTCAACCCCAGGGAATTGAGTAGTAAAATAGGCTGAGTCTGCACTGAGGTTCTATATTTTGAGCACCAGGGAATATGCCACCACTTAAAAACAAAGTGATAATGTTGTTGACATTTTAACACAAATATTTCTTGTTGGATGCTAGAGAGTACACCAGTGTTGTTTTCTTAGCGCAGGAGGAAGTGTGAGGTGTGGGTATAAAGCTTGATTGTGTAGCATATGGGCCTCTCCAGCAGGGGTGGGGGGTCAAGATGGCTTCCCAATGATCACCCTAAGGATGTGATACCCCTGGTTCTGTCTGTGGGAGCTCCACCTCTAGCTGATTCATCCCAGTAGGCTTTGGGAGTTCCTGGATGTCTTGCTTTAGGTTGTCCCACAAGCAGAATCTGAATCAAAGTGTATCAGTGAGGATTCAATCCAAGAAATGCCACTGCCACTAGTAAGAAACAAAACTACCACATAAGGCTCCTGCTGGGGGTTTGTCTGGACCCTGACTGATACACTTCCTCTATGATGTTTCTTCTGGGGGACTATTTATATCCACATTTAAGGGATTTGTTACAAGGATCTGACTTTACACATGGTGGGAGTCTCTGTCAGGCTGTGGTCATTGTGCCATTGTACCTGGTATTGGAGCTTGAAATTTGGAGGGCAGGTGTTTGGGAAGGAAAGACAGATGGAGAGCGAGGGAAGGCAAGGACCAGGTGGAACCCAGAAGTGTGAGCTGGAACCCCGTGAACGCTAACTGGAACCAATGTCAGTTTGTGTTACCTCTGACAGTAGGGGTGTCCTCCAGAGGCCAGGGCCCTCGGTCACAAAGCTTAACGCATTACTGGACCTGGAAGTCAGAGAAACTGCAGAGGGGTCCAGGGGAAAGTGGATGAGCCGTGGGCCCCATGCCAGTGGGGCATGTCGGCTGGTCAGCCATGGTGTGTGAGCTACAAGATGGACGCTGCTTCCCTTCTGCCCTCCAGATCTCCCACCCGGAAACACAAAGGAAATGGAGTTCTGCAAATGTAGTGTAATCGGACATCATAAAGTCACTAAAAAGGACTCAAGTCCAAAGAGTTTACTTGGGAGCTGATCCCAGGAAACATCGGTGGGGGAGTGGGGAAGTAAAACAGGGAAGGGAGGGCACCCAGCCATGTCCACTGTGGTCACCCAGAGCCTGACCCCTAGGGGAACTCCGGGGCACAGTCTGAATGAGTCTCAAAATGACTCACTTGAGGGCTGAGGAAGCTAGGGTGTCGTTTTGCCTCCAAATTTCTGTCTGTCTTTGGTTGACGGTTGTTTCTAGCCAGAAAGAGGCTTTTGGGCAGCCAGTTGCAGGTGTGCATGATATGCAGCCTGGGGGGCAAAGGGAAGGCCAGGGGGCAGTGCTGAAAGGATTCTTTCTGCTCTGGGACATCCTCATCTGTCCTCAGCCACCAAGGTTCCTGCCATTCTCTTCTACAGTGGTGGCAGCGCCTTCTGCATCCTCTGGCCACTTTAAGTGCAGACAGCTCCTTCCACACTCACGGCTGCTGCTCTTTATGATGTGGCCCTCAGAGTGGGGCGGATCTGGGTTCACTCTCAGGCTTCCCAGAGATTTTAGGGAAAGTTTACTATGTATGGATTAATTTTTTGGCTTTTCCCTGGATTTAGTGGCACAAGGAGCTGAGCCAGGAGATGTCTGCTGGCTGACACAGTATTGTTTTCAGAACCAAATCTCTTTTCTGACCCAGACCCACTGCCCGTGGGCTGAGGGTGTGCCCTCCGGGCCAGGCCCCAGCTCCTCCCACACAGGCTCCGCAGGACCAGACCCCAGCCTAGCCTTGAGCTCTCGGCCTGGAGAATCTCAGCATATCAGAGCTGGGCGGGGCCTGCCAGGTCAAACCCCCCAACACTCTCACTTCACAGAGGGAGAAGTTGAGGCTCAGAAAGGAGAAGGATTTTTCTGGGGGTCACACAACCATTTAATAGGATTCCAGATTGCATGCGTGAACCCAAGGCTAATTGATTTTCCTCGAGGCTGTGCCCATACCGGGATAAAATGTCTGAGTGGCTGTCCCCTCAATACAGACCTCATCACAGGCAGTTTTGAGAACTCTTTGGTGGCTGACTTTGACCCTGTTTCAAATCCTTACATTATACTAGAACTTTCTTTCCCTCTCATGGGCAGGCTCTTAGATACGCCCTTCGAGGCAGTCCCTCCAAATGAGAAGAGCATGGACTTCAAAGTTGGATAACCTGGGTTTGAATTTCAGATCGGCTGTGGTGTAACTTTGGAAAAATTAGTTAACCCTGTGTGCCTCATTTCCTCATCTGAAAAACAAGGATAATAAAACATATGTCTCAGGCTTGTATGGATTAAATGTGCTCATGTAGATAGGACACTTACCAGTCTCTCAGATGTCATAACTGTTCAACAAGTAGCGATGATGATCATTGGTGATGGTGCTGATATTAAGCCTGTTTGCCTCCACCACGGGTTCAATTTTAAGAAGCTCATTGTTGCTGCACATCTGAGCTCTGCCTCCAACCCCGCTAGTATCAGTAATAAAATTGAATCTTTGGTCTCTGCTTGTCTTATTCTTTCATATTCTCTTCAATTAGTTCAGAGCCAGCATGGGTGAAAAGAGGGGCATTTACTGAGTCTGCTCAAACCCCAATAGTGTTCAGAATGAACATTTTTGAAAATTCAGAGAAGCAGAAAATAAAAATCGCCCAATGTTGTATCATCCAACCTTCTTAAACTTTTGCTATGTAGCTCTATATATTTTTAACCAAAGTTATATTGTGTTGTATGTTTTATATGTACTTTTTCACTGAAAGAGAGAATGAATTCCTTTACATGTCATTAAATATTGTTTCTCAGTGTGATTTTTAATGGCTGCATGCTAGTCAATTGTATGAGTGTCCTACGATCCATTTAACCAGTCTCCTCTTGGTGATGTGCCAGATCTTTTCTGTTTGCACCTCAAATATACTCTTCATCCTTTTCTACCCTCTCTTGTCATCCACGGACCCATCAACTGGCTCCTGTGCCCTACCTAGAGCACAGTGTGTCCCCAGCATGGCAGACAGCAGAGCAGAGGGCGTGTGCTCTGCAGCTGGCAGAGCCTGATGGGGAAGAAGGGAGAGGCTGGGCTGTGCAGGGCAGTTCTTCTCCCAAACTCACCCAGCAGGGTGGGGAGGGAAAAAGGCCAGGCAAGAAGACAGGAGTATGTAGACAAACTTCCTCCTAGTAGAACCAGGAGGAGTAGGGAAGAAATAAACGTCGTGTAAAAAAGTCAAAATACTGTCATATATCTTGTCTCATTTAATCCTCACAACTAGCCTGTAAGGTAATGTTATCAGTTCCTACTTTACAGGTAAGGCTGAAGCTTAGACAAGTTAAGTGATTTGCCCAAAAACACATGGCTAGTAGCTGACAACCCCTGGACCAAAAGCCATAGCTCTTGTCCCCAAGCTTCTCTCTCTGTGTGGATTAGAAAGGCTTTTTAATGATTGAAGGAATGGTGGCAGGGTGTGGTGGGCCAGGCACTTGGCATTTCTAATACCAGGCTGCCTTAGAACCCCAGGTGAGTGGGAAAAGTAATGGTGGGGAGCAGAACCACAAATCATGCTCAAAATCTGTGACGACTCCCACTGGAGCCTCACTGGAGCACCACACATGCTGCAAGCCCCAATCTTACTTCTCCTAGTTTCCCTGCATACCTCCTGTGCTTCACCCACCTCTGTGCCTTTGCACATGCTGTTCCCTCTTCCCAGAATGCTCTTTCTACCTATCATCCCTTGGGTACATTTTCTGTCCTTAAAGGAACAATTGGAATACTGTCCTGTTCTCCACAAAGCCTATCCTGACCTACAACAGAACATGCTGTCTCCTTCCTCTGAATCTCTTATTCTATGTTGTGCTGAACCACGGACCCCACAGGAGCCTCAGGCAGGGCTCTTCCCCCAGCTTCGAGAGCAGCCTGCCCTTAGAGGGTGTGCAGCTGCTTGTCAAGTCACATTATAAACAAGGAATCTTGCTTTTTGACACTGCCCTGTGCATTACAAAATACAGAGCCTATTCCTGCTCAGGTTTTGTTCTGATTCTGTGGAAACTCTTCTAGAGAGCTCTGCCCCTTTCCCTCAACAAAAAGATTCTATGTACACAATCTTCATGATGTTTTGCTCTCTTGCATCCTCATAAGTGTCTCTGTCATCCTCCCCACTGCTCCATCCCTCTGGGTATCAGTTAGCTATTGCTGTGTAACAAAGCACACCAAACCCAGTGGCTTCAAATGACAATTTATTATTTCTCATGATTCTGGGTATTGACTGGGTTCAGCTGAGTGGTTCTTCTGCTCCCTGTAACTGAGGTCACATGTGAGCCTGCATCTCAGTGCCCAAGATGGTCACTAGTCTAGCTTGAGTTTATTTACACGGCAGCTGACTTTCAGAGGGAAAAGTAGAAGCTGCCAACTCTCTTAAAGCCTGCATTCTACAGTCAAAGCAAATCACAGGTCTACCCAGACTTGAGGGGAGGGAAAATGGTCTCCACCTCTTGATGTGAAGAGCAGCTTGTGCACAGAGGCTTGGGAGGAATTGTTGGTGGCCATATCTGGAGACTATCTACCCTCCCTCTCCTGCCTCAGGTACAGCTTTACCACGTAACAGCTTCCTAACAGTTCTGCTGCTCCCTGCCTCTTTTTCTGCACTCCATTCTTCAGCAGAGGGATCACTTCTAGATGCAAATCTTACTATCTTACTATCCTTCTGTGGCTCCCATTGCCCATAGACTAAAGTCCAAGATCCTTAACCTAACATATGCATCTCCAAAGCACCCTTCAAGCCTCAAATTTTGTTAATTTCCTCCTGCTTAAGCCTCACCAAAATATGGACTGTTTGCCAAACATGCCTTGATTCTTCACGCTTCCATGTAAGGCACAGGCTCTTCCCCCAATGTAGAACACAATCCCCTAACTTTATGGTGCATTCCTCTTCATGCTTCGGGGTCCTGCTCAAAGGCCATGTCCACTGAAAAGCTGCGGAAGTCAATTCTTCTACAGCTTCTAGTACTGTGTAAGTCTAGCTAGCTCAGATCACACTAAAGTGCAATTATCAAACTACAGTGTTTCATCACTTCTAAGATTTTTCACAGGTTCGTATCTCTGAAATTGGATGCATTTTTACAAGCCATGACATTGTCACAATTACTGTTGGACAGGTCACCATGGCTTGTGCACACTGGAAGTAGATTGTTTGTTATTCCTGGTGGCTTGACCAGACGACTGCAGCCCCTCAGTGTTTCAGCCACAAACCAGTTAAGGGCCATTTGAGGAAGAACAATGAGCCTGATTTTTTTGTCTACAAAAAGACCAAGAAAGTCCAGAATCAAAACTTGCAAAGTGGATGTCAGCAGCTCGGAATAAAATCCCAGAGACGGGAATGGAGCCCTTTCTATAGACATGCAGCACCATTCTGCTCTTGATGTCACAGACAACAATGTTATATGAGAAAACCCAGCCACAAACCTCTCTGCATCGAAGAGTGATTCAGAAGGTTGGACTCTGAATGTGAAGACGTTTCAGAGACCGTAAGCAATTAATTTTGCTTATCGTTTTCTTTTTATGTGGATGCCCGAGAGAGAAAGATGTGATTAAAAAAAACCCACCATGTCTAATTAAGTTGAATAGAGCTCTTTTGATGAGAATAAAATAAAAATTTTGTGATAAAAGCATTGTATCTTAGTTTAATTTGCAGCATTTTTTCTTATTAGTACAAAAATTAATGATGCATCTAATAATCAATGCTATCACGTATTAAAGGAAATATGGTAGTTATTTGTGCAAGTGTCAGAATTCTCCCACCAAACTGAACCCCTCCAGCGCAGGAATCACACCATTCATTTTTATAGCCTCAAAATTAGGTATCCCTAAATATTTTTCATGTGAGTGAGTTTAATTTCACTTCCACAGGAAGAGATGGAAAAGATGAGGCTCAGAGAGGTGATGCTATTTGCCCAAGGTCACACTGCAGAACTGGGATTTGAACTTGAATCTGTTTGAATTTGAAGATCAGTGTTTTTTGGACAACATGTGTCACTTAGGATGTTTTCAGCTATGAGAAACAGAAGACCCACCTCAAAGAAGTTTAGACAAAATGGACCATTCAATGCTCATATAATAAGAAACCTGGAGTTAGGACAATTCCGGGGTTGGTTATTTCTGCCATCTAATAAATTCTTCAAGGAATCAGGTTCTTTCCATTTTTCTTCTCTGACATTCTCCATATGTCAGTTGTTTCTCTCATAGTCACAAAATGGCTGCAGCTTCTCCAGGTATCCCTCTTTAAGATCAAAGATCTAGAAGATCCCAGAAGTCCTCCAGTAGACTCTCCCTTGTGTCTCATTGGCTAGACTTGCATCCTGTGCCCATTCCAAAACAATCATTGGCCAGAGGGGGCAGAATGACCCAAATTGGCTTAGACTATTCAAAACACACTCACATGCTGCTGATACCAGGACAAAATCAGGCTTCTGTAAGCCAGGGAGAGGGAGAATGACATCAGATAGTTAACCCATAGAGAATGCCACACCATGCTCAGATTTGCTGTGCCCCCTAAGAGGGCTCACGTTTTTGAGAAAGAACAGAAAATATCTCCATAGTTAGAGCCCCTTCCCAGGGTCTCTGTTTTCCTCTGTGTCCGGGGAGTTCTGGTTTGGCCAAGCCAAGGGGGCTGCGCTGCCCTCCCTTGAGCGTGCCTCCCGGGTGTGGAGGGAGGAAGCACTTTGCTGTCTCTGGCTCAAACATTTTAGAGTGAAATCTTCATTTCCCCCTCGCTCTGCTGTGCAGGCTTGGAGATCAGGCTTGTCTCTCACCTTCCTTATCTTTCCGGCTTACACGCTTGAAAAGGGAAGATTTTACTTTCCTTCTCTGGCTCAGATAACAGGTGATATGTGAGGCTCGGCTTCTTTAAGGTGACTGATTGGGGTTTCATGCGAATATATTTTAAGGGTTCAAGATTAAACTTTTCCTACTCTACATAATTCATTTTGGAGATGCAACTTCCTGTTCATTTTATTTCATGGCAAACTCGGTCTTGCACACAGAAAATCCTTACGGCCGCCGTGACTGTTCCGGATCGTCCCAGGAAGTGGCATACTGTATCGGTTACAAGTCCAGCCTCTGGACTCAGCCCTGAATTCAAATCCCATCACTGTCGCTTACTAGCTGTGTGAACTTGGACATATTGCTTCTGCTCTCTGACTCTCAGATTCATCATGTGGGGCTAAGGACGGCCTCTACCTATAGCATTGTCGTGAAGATCAAACAGACTGCTGTCAGGTGCCCGGCCTCGGAGTGCTCTGTGCTGCCACTCCTCCTCGGGGCCACTGAAGGCAGTTTTCTCCGTTGGCTTGGTAGGGACTAGGTGACAGCTCCTATAGGACAAAGGTCTATCCCTTTCCCTCACGCTCTCATTTGTCTCTTACTGTTTTCATCAAATATTTATTGACTCCTGTTATGAGTGAGACACTGTGCTTGGAATTAGGAACATGATACAGTGGAGAACAAGACAGACATGGTCTCGGCCCTCTGGGGATTTGTAGTCTAGCAAGGAACACAGAGATTTTACATATACATATAGATGGAGAAGTTCAAGAACAAGGGCATTAAGGGTTCCACAAGGGAAATGTAGGTGCTATGATGACCTAAAACAGGGAGCTCATCTGAGACTCAGGATGGGTGGGGATGGTTGGGGAGGACCTCTTGGGGTAGTGATATTTAAACTGAGCCTTAAAGGATTACAGAAGTTAGTAGAGTTGGGAAGGGCATTCTGGGCATAGGGAACAGCATGTGCAAAGGTGCAGAGATGAGAGAGTGGGGCATGCTTCGACCAACGGAAAGGAATTCAGGATAGTTGTACGGGAGAGGTGCGAGACTCAATCAGGGAGGACCTGTGGGTCATACGAAGGAGTTAAATTATATTTTAAGACAGTGAGGAGCCATTAAGGCGTTTTAAGCAAGAACATGATCATATAAGCATCCATTCAACAGATTATCGTGGTTGCCTCAAGGAGAATGCATAAAGTGAGGGATAGGGATGAGAGCAGGAAGGGGGAGAAGTGAGGTGGCCATTGGCACTGGGGTGAGAAACGATGGGCGTGTGGTCTAGGACGGAGGGGGCTAAAATGCTATGGTGAGGACAGTCTGGAATTGGGGAACTGGAATTAGAGACGACTTTCGCAGCATTCTCTTCTTGGCTTCCAGTTGGCAGGACTGGCTGGATTTGGGGGCTTGGAAATCCTTGTTGGATACTGGGACACATTCACTGTGTTAGGGTCCCCCAGGACTTCTTGCAGAGTGAAGGGGTTATTGTGGCTTCCCATAGGCCATATTTACCTTCAAGGTTGAGCTAAGTTGACATGATACCAACTGGTACCAGAGTGTGTTTCTTTGTATGTGTTGTGGGCACTGTGTGCAGAGACAGCTCAGCCACTTTGAGCCTCACTTCCTTCATCTGGAAAATGAGGGTAAGTAACAGTCCCTCCACCACAGGATTACCATGACAATAACAAGAGGTAGTGCCTATAAAGGGCTGGCCCAGTGCTTGGTACCCAGCAGGGGCCATCATTATTTTGGCTGTTGTGATGGTTGATGCTGTTGCTGAGTATGTGTGTGTCTGTACTGGGGGACTAGAAGGACACCCCTTTGTTTAGTAACCGTATCATACACAAATTTTGTTCTGGAAGCTCATGGGGTCCAAAAATAGACTCCAACCCATAGCACTTAGGGGACATGGAGTGGGTTAGTAGAAAGGCCATCAAGCAGGGGTCAGGAGCCTTGGGTTCTAGTCTTAGATCTGTCACCACGCCATCATGTGACTTAGAGTTAATCCTTTCCCTGCCTGGTTTCAGTTCCCTCATGTGAATGATGGGACTGAGAACTGTGCCTTGCTGTATACACTCTATATGTGTCTCCATCCCTCCCTCTTCTCTGGGGACTAGAGATTACGCTGGGGCTGAGGTTGGGGAGCTAGTGCCCCCACACTGCGAGGCAGGCTTGAAAGGAAGAAGCAGCAATGCAGTGAAGCTTGTCCTGCTCTCAGACCTGGAGCACTTCCGGTCTTCCTCAAAACTCATTGGACTCACAATAGGTCACCTGGGGCCCTTGCCATATGTGGCATCTCTTCTGCTGTGGGGCACAACTTTGAGGAGTTGGGGTGTCTTTCCAGGGTGTTCACTGCAAAAGGAAGTAGAGGACAAAGCCCTGATGGCATCACATGTTCCAGTTCTGAGTGTGGATAAAATGCAAACGCCCTGGCACAGCCTCATCCTCATCACCACCTGCCGTCGGCTTCTGTTTCTCCTGCTCCCCTTCCCCAGGTATGACATCAGTGTTCCAGCTCTACCAGAACCCCTAAAATGCCCTTCCACCTCTAGGCCTTCGCTCAGGTTCTTCTTGCTGCTTGGCTTGTTCCTTCTCCAGCTTTACCTCTTGAACTCCTACTCACGCCTCAATGCCCAAGTCATGTGCCACCTCCTCTCAGAAGCCTTCCTTGGCTTATCAGGGAGCATGTATTGTTTCCCTCTCTGCTCTCCATGGTACTTTAGGCAATGACTAAGGAGCATTTATTATACTTTTGGTTCATCTATCTTCACTTCCACTAGGTTGGGAAATCCTTGAGTGCAGAAATGGTGGTGATCCATCCCTGTATTCCCTGGGGACAAATGGTAGGCCCACAGGAGGTATCAATTAGCATGAGTTGTGTAACCCCAATGTCTCCTGGGACCTCACAGCCTTTGGGTGCAAATGAAGTCCCCTTACTGCACAGATCTTGCTCTCTTGTGACCAAGAGCCCATGTCTGCAGAACTACAAGAACTCAGATCCTGTCTTTTCTGACCTCCACCCCTTACCCACACTAGGGTCATCATATACTGGGGTGTCGTGCTGCATCCCATGTAGTCCATCTAGCTTCCCTAGCTCAGTGCCAGGGCAGCCACTCTGCCTGCCCCGATACATGGCCATGGCTCTGCAGGGGGTGGGGTGGCTCTGCTGCAGGGGTGCTGCTCAGAGCTGGGCTCTCCCACCTCTTCTCTGGAGACCACCATTTTTGCCCCCTTAGGACCACACTTGCCACTCTGCTGCAAAGCCTGCGGGGAATTTGACCCCTTTGCTGCGTTCCGCTTGTTGAGAGGGCCCTGAAGCAGGGTTGCTTGGGTCCCAGGGGACTACACTTCAAGTCTACACTATTGGTTTTCTGCTTCCCAGTCTTTCTCTCTCCTCCAGTTGGCTGGGTGGGAGCAGCTTGGAGAAGCAGCCACATAGAAGCACCACTTCTCCCTGGTCCTCAGACCCTTGATGAGCCAGACTCTTCTTTCAGGGAGATTCTCTCCCAGGACCTCCTCAGACCTCCTGGGGATCTGACCTCTGCAGGGACTTAACTCTTGGGCATGCCTGTAGACAGCCTGCATATATCCACACCCCAGCTGCTGACATTCTTTGAGCTCTTTTTCCAGACATCTCCTTACCACCATGTATTAATAAATCAGATGATGCAAAAGGTGTGTGTGCACGTGGAGCATCCCCGGATCACACACCCAAGTTCTGCTGGAAAATCCTGTTACCAGGGATGCTGCGTGAACATCTGGTATGGGGGTGGGAGGAATGAAGGAGACGTTACTGGTTTTAACTGACATCTTTAAGACAGGCTCTGTTTGCAGATTTTTTTTGTTGTTGTTGCAACTTACGATCTGGGTAAACTTGGGCAAATTACGTAACCTCTCTGAGCCTTGGTTTCCTCTTAGGTAAAACAAATGAACAATTGTGGTGTGTACAGCCCCTGTGCATGGTTTGTGATACGCTGCTTACTTCACAGGCTTGTGGTGGGGAGAGAATCGGGTACTGGGGGGCAGAGGTTTCCCAGGGGAATACCTTCATGGAAAGGTCTGGCTCTGGGACAGCATCAGGAATGTGGAGCCAGGAAGACAGAGGATGACATTGGGGCAGGAGGCCAGAGGGGAGAGGCATTTGCACGACAGTGGGGAATGCCTGTCGTGTCCTCTGGGCAGCTCCTTGAGACTAGACGAGCCACTAGGGCCTGAGTCCAAGCCCCGGAAGGTGTGAGCGGAAATGGAAGGTGAGCTTTCTTCCTGAGGAGAGCCAGGAGGCCTGGGCTGTCCCCAGCACCTCCACCTCTGTCCTTCTGGTGGCTGCTGTGCTTCCTGAGGCAGCTTGGGTTGGGGTCTCTCGTCTGCTCCCACCTCCTGTCCCTCCATCTCGAGGTCCTCAGCCAACTACTCCGGCCGCAAGGAGTGGGGACTGCGCTCTTGGCAATGACCCGGGACGGGCACAGATGATTTTGGGGAGTTTGGTCTAACTCCGCTCATTGAGCATAAACAATTTTTCCTCATTTAGTCAGATGATTTCCTTAAGAACATTCGTGTTTATACAAACGCATACATTTGCATAATCTATCCCATTGTGGCCTCCCCAGCCCCTCCGCACCTGTCCCACCCGCACCCACCCCTCTCCGCCTCCAGGAAGCCAGACAGAGTCTAGGCTAATTTGATCGGGGTGAGCAAAAGCAAAACCATCTGGTTTTCTTCGACAGCTGATTCCAGAACCGCTGTTGTAAAAGACCTGTCTTCCAGGTGAGCCGTCGATATGAGGAGGGTGTCTCTCGGAGCCGAGATGAAAGGGCTCAGCCTGCTACAGAATGCCTCCGCGCCGCATCAAGCTTCCAGCGCGTCACATCAAAGGCCGCCCTGCCACCGCTCGCCCCTTCCAGCTGCGGGAAAACGGGCTCATTAGAAGCAGGGAGAGTACATTGTTTACATTAGGCGCCGCTGATTTACAAGCGTGGAGCTGCCACTTCCCCCTCACCTTGAGCTGCGGGCTCGGGAGAGCCCTCCAGTCGCTGGGAAGGGCTCCTTTGAAGGTTCCCGAAGCCTCCAGAGCAGGAGCCGGCCGCCCCCTCCCTGGCCGCTCTCCTCCTCCGCTAATTAGGTTCTTACCAATTGAGCACTGCCTGGGCTCGGGCAGAAACTAGCAGGAGGACTGCCGGCAAAGGCCTCTGCATAATTGTGTTGATTAAGAGGTACAAGGCTGGAAATGTTGTCTTCTTTCAAGATCAAGTCCCTGCGCTTGTGGGAGCCTTGATTTTCTGGGCCAATTTGTTTGCGTTGGCCTAATTGCTCAGGAAGCATCTTTCGGAGTTTTCAGCAAAGATGGTTTTGTGTAGTTCTGCGGCCCAATCCCAGGGCTGCCAGACAGGCTGCGGGAGGAGGCCAGCGGTCTCGTTACCTGTCCTGGAGCGTCTCTGTGCGGGACGACTTTGGTGCCCAGAGTCTGGAGGACTCTGTCAGGCCAGGTGGGCAGCTGTGTTCTCAGCGCAGGACAAAAATAATCCCCAGGCTCCTGGGCTCTGGGGTCCCCTCCAACAGCCGTGGCTCTTTGGTGCCCTGGAGAAAATTCAAAGAAAGAAAGAACTTTGGCTCAACTAATATTTGGAGATTTTTTAAAAAAATTCACGGCTTACAGCAGTTGGTGCTCCTCCGGTATGTATGCGCATGCTTGCATTTCCCAGCCTCCCTTGCAGTTGGGTTGGGGACATGTGACTAGTTCTGGCCAATAGGCTTTGAGAGGAAACGACAGGTCCTCTGTGGGCAAAGGCAGGCAAAAGCTGCTGTGCTTCCTCCATTTCTCCTTTTGCCTTTGCCACAAAGACCTTGGAGCCAAGTACTCTAGACAGAGTGGGGCAGCATGACCTGCATCTGACTTTTTGTAAGAAATCAACCTTTATTGTGTTAAGCCCCTGCACTTTGGTCATTTAGTTCATCCTGCAACCTAGTGTCACCAGGCAGGACTAGGAAAATGGCCACTTCAGATTTGCGCTGAGGGACACTCTGGGAGAGGCTAATGTAGGAACCAGAGCTCCCCTTCCCCAATTTGCCACTGTGCCTTTCACCTGTACCTTGGAAATGTGAGTTCTGGTTTAAACTACGATTTCCTCTTGAGCAATTGGGAGAGTCAGCCTGCTTGGGCCATGTGTCCACTGCTCAGCCAATCACTTTGAGGCCAATGGGATTAGGGTATTTTGATTGGCTAAGCTGAACTGGGGACGTGGGGCCATATGATTGACAATCCCTATTTGTGGGTATGGATCAGTTTTGGAAAAGAGGAGATTCTAAGCAGGGGAAAATGTCTGCTATTAATACAAATACTGTTTCTTGGACCATTGTGAGCTGGTAGGATGGAATGGCTCAGATACTTCAAGGTCTTACTGTCAAGGCCCCAGGAAAGCTGTCTGGCCAGGTACAAAGGAGGTGTGTGCATGGGGGGCTGGTTATGACCTGATTGACTCATCCTATCTGCTTGTAGCTGGTGGTGTGGAAGGAATGCTTGCTTTGATGGTTGCATAGTTTGGAAGTGTGGGGCAGGGACAGTGGAATTGAAGGCATGTCTGCAGTGGGCCACTTCATTCTCCTCTTTCTCTACAGACTGACTTCTGTTCACATGTCTGCTTGTATAAAACCCACTGTGGTCCCTTCAAAATGGTGGGAGCATCAGCCCACTACTCTTCTGACCTCTGAGCTCCAGACCCCAGTGTGAACTACCACGGGCTGCTGTGACTTCTCAGAACATCCTCTCTTTTCCCTGGGAGCTGTTATCACATGTGCTTATCTGTAGTAATTTGGGTCAAGTCAGTTTTCCCTGTGAGCTGTGAGGTCTGGGAGGGTAGGGACAGAGGGGATTTATTCACAGCTATATCCCTGGTGATCAGGACAGGAGGCACCATATATGTTTACCCACTCACCTGGTTCTGTCCTTGCTGGCTCTGGGACCTCTTTGTGGCGTACAGTCTTAGCATCTGAGCTCCTTGCCCATAGCTCGGGTTCTGGAGGTGGGTCTCATGCTGACAGGTGCATTGGACACTAGCCCTGCATCCCTGGCCTTTGTTTCTGTGGAGGAGGGTGGAGCAGACCCCTGACTTGTTCAGACAGCTGTCCTTCCCCCTGGACTCTATCACAGGTCTGGAGTGGAGGCCTGGGGTTTGACACACCTTTAAGCTGTTCTACTACCTCCTTTGGACAACAAAGACCTCCTGTGTGACTGGGGAACAAAGATGACTTGGCCAGGTCTGAGAAATTGTGTGTTGACATTTTGCACCATGAAGGTATCTGCCGGGTTCAGGCAGGAGATGCTAATGTTATTAAGTCAGTTTTTAAACTGGACAACATTCTTGACATTTCAGCCAAGATGCCTGAGCATGAAAAGCTTCTCCCTCCCGTTGTGATCTCCAAACAGTAACTTTGTAGCAATATGACTTGACTTAAAAGCCCGGGGCAGTTTGCTCATAATTCTAATAACCATCCAGAATTAGATCACTTCACATTCACCTTATTTCTTCCCTCATTCATCTTCTGGTCAGGTCATTAGGAACTCCTCGATTCTTCCCCCAACCTCAGCGTTCTATTATTTATATATTACACACATTTCTCTACACAGTCCCTGGAAAATGGCCATAGAGGATGGGCTTTCTTCCCTGGTAACAGCTTGGGGAATATTCTTTTCTTCATCCACTGATCTATTTAATCCATTGGGATTTTAAAACTTCCAACTAAAAATATTGCCACAGGGCTTGTTGTTGGGGTCCAGGTGAGTTTGGGACAGGTCAGGGCAATGGGCCAGTGGCCACAGCTTGGAGAGAGGGTGGAGAGCAGCAGAATGTTTGTTACTCAGCTCTTTTGGTGTCCCTAAGCAGGACTTTTGGACGCTACCTGGTTGATGTGGCCATTCTGTGGCACGAGATGTTTTAATGTGGCCTTATCAGCTTAGTATGACAAATTGGAAAACTACCATTTAAAGATGACATTTTTCTTTGTTTGTTTTTCCTGATAACAAAAGAAATGCTTGCTGAAAAATTCAAACCTTACAAAAATATATAATGTAGAAAGTGAATGTCCCTTATAATCCTGTCACTCCTAGATGACAATATTGTGGGTTATAGCCTAGATTTTTTTCCTATGCATGTACAAATGTAAGAATAAATAATTACATACAGTTATTTTGTCATAAAATAATGTGAATCACAGACATCCAGAATCTATACTCCATTTCTGACCACTCAGTTTCACTGAATTTATGGAATGGTGGTTAAGAATTGGGCACAGATGCCCACTGCCCATGGTGCTGATAATAAAATGATGACCTAGTAATGCTTTGTATTTTAATCCATGTCAAAATGTCCTTTTGTCAGAAATTAATTGGCCAACTAAAAATATATAGAAAAAATTAGCCGGGCATGGTGGTGCATGCTGTAGTCCCAGCTACTCAGGAGGCTGAGGCAGAAGGATCGCTTAAACCCAGGAGTTGGAGGTTGCTGTGAGCTAGGCTGACGCCACGGCACTCTAGCCCGGGGCAACAGAGTGAGACTCTCTCAAAAAACAAAAACAAAACCAAAAAACCCCAAAATGTCCTTTTGTCCAAAGGCCAAGTGAGGAATGCTTCATGTCTCACCCTGTCTTGCCCCATCTCCTGCTGGCTTCCTTGGTGTTCTGGGAGCACCAAGCAAATGACATGCTTTTTTCCTCCATACAGCCTCATGCGACTTCCAGTCTCAAGATCCATCGATCTCAAATGTCACCTCTTCCAGAGAGATTCCCGGGTCCCTCTCACCCCGCACTGTTCCAAGTGTGCTTCTGAAGCCCAGAAAAAGACAGTGCAGAAAGAGGCAAGGTACCTCTGAGATTTAGCAAAATTACAAAATTTCAGAAGTTCCAACATTTTTCTTTGTTTCCATTGAACTTCAGAGTTGCATTTTTAGACAGTCTTCATAATATGCAAGGTTAAGATAAATGATATTTGATCTTGGCTGCAAGGACCAGATTTTTCACCTCTTAAGTTTTAGTCCACGTGTCGAGGTGTTAATTTAATACTCTGAATGGCAGCACAGATGAGCTCACTGCTCACAGTCTTTTCTCCAGGGGCAAAAAGTATTAACAACAACAACAAAATAAGACAAATGACGTGCAGATCAGTAAGTTTATGAAGTACAGTATCTAATGATTGTGATAGCTGATCCTCTTCCAATAACTCATTCCTCAAAGGAGACACATTTGTTTCCAATGGTTCACAGACTCAGACCAGAAACAGTTTTGAGGGGCAGAAAGGGCTCATGTCTTCCACTAACATCGGTTTGGGAAGTCAGTTGCTCTTGCTAAGCCTCAGTTTCCCCATCAGTAGGATGGGGACTAACTGCTGCTCTGCTACCTTCTTAGGGTTCTTGTGAAAGTCAAATGAAGTAACAGAGATGAAAGGGGTGCACAGCAGACATTTGTCTTTTGGGATTGCCTAGTATCCGTTTGGGTGGTAGGCAGCAGGGAAAGCTTGTCTTCCCATATGAAGTGGAATGGGGTCGGGTACCCCGGTGCAACGGCACGTGGTCTGTGCTCAGCCAGGCGGGTGCTCCTGCCCCGTGCAGTGGTTCTTGACTGAGTGGTGTGCAGGTCACGGGGCAGGTTAGAATTCAATTTGGTGGCCGTGGAGCCAGTAGGTGGAGGTAGTGGCTTCAGGAGTGGGCGAAGTGGTGTTCTGCCCAGACTCCTCCTGACTTCCTGTTTTTCTACCTGCTTTGGAGCGTGTTTCTCTCCTGGATACTGCGAGCTGCCAGGTAGTCTCTTTTGCTCTTTGCACCGCCTACAATTGACTTCAGTAGTTGCAATGAAGAGCCCTGACCCATAGATTCCTTTGTGAGCTGTGCACCTGTGTGGGATTTCTATGTGTGGGGTGTGGCACAGACGCGGATGCCTGGGCCCCACTGTTGAAATTCTGAAGCAGGCAATCACAGGGAGTTTTGGTTTGTGCGGTTCTTCAAGCTGGAAGGGACTCAGAAGTCACCATCTTGGTCCCGCCTCATTGTCCAGGGCACAAAGGCAATGTATTCTTTTAGAAAATGTTCACAGATGTGTTCATCTCCCTCAATTGCTTACTCCAGAATTCCCCTGAGCTAGTTAACCTGATTTATGAAAACCACTTTATGCACAGGAATATTCATTATAGCATCGTGGATAATTTAACAACGTGGGGACAAGTCTGATTGCCCAAAATGAAGTTAACGGTTAAGTAAGCCGTGGTTCAGATACTTGAAGGAATATTATGCAACTGCCAAAAATGTGTTTGGGCAGAGGTTTTTAGCAACGTTAGAAACTGTAAGTTAAAGCTGCATAACCAAAATGATACAAGAAAATCTACCAAAATATTTATAGTGCAGTGTCGTTTTTTCACAAAATGCAGTTTTTCTTCTTTGTGACATTTGATTCAGTCAAACTGGTTTATGTGTATACGAAATTTCTATTAAAGTAGTTATGAAGAAATATTGACTGATAGGACAGTGGCAATTTTAAGGCCAATCAAAAGGCTTAAAATAGTGATGGGCTGATGACTTTCACCTGGACTTGCTTTGGGGTAGCTGCCACTGACGAATGGACAGGTGAAAGTGTCGTTTGCTGTGACGATTGAAAGTCCGGGCTTGTCCTCAGTGTGGAGACCACCAGGCTGTACAATATGCTCCACTTGTTTTATGATTTCTGTGTAGGACTTTGTTTTTTTTTTTTTTGAGACAGAGTCTTGCTCTATTCCAGGCTAGATTGCTGTGGCATCAGCCTACCTCACAACAACCTCAAACTCCCGGGCTCAAGCGATCCTTATACCTCAGCCTCCCGAGTAGCTGGGACTACAGGCATGTGTCATGATGCCCGGCTAAATTTTTCTATGTATTTTTAGTTGGCCAATTAATTTCTTTCTATTTTTCGTAAAGACGGGGTCTCACTCTTGCTCAGGCTGGTCTCGATTTCCTGATCTCGAGCAATCCTCCCGCCTCGGCCTTCCAGAGTGCTAGGATTACAGGCGTGAGCCACCACGCCCAGCCCTGTGTAAGACGGACTTTTTATTGAAATGAAACAAATGTTTGAATCATACTCTTTTGAGCTTATAAATAATATGTCAAGATAATAATAGAGACTCCTAGGTACAGTGTACTATCTCTAGTTACTAAAAAATCATATATTTCCAGTCTTAGCTCTTTCTTTTTTAAATCGCTGTAAATAGATAGAAAACATTCGTTCACTGGTTTGTTCATTCATTGTATATTCATTCATGGACTCATTCACTCATCATGTTTACTGAGAACAGAGCTAGGAACACCCTTTATTTATTTGCATCATCTCCTAAGTTCAGAAGCGTCTGGTATTCGTTCAGGCTTAGTCTTAGCTCTTTAAAGCTTTTGGATTCCGGTTTTTGCCCAGGGATTCCAGTGTTTTTTGGTCCATGATGAAGGGAAGTAAAAACCAACATGGTACCTGACCTCATAGCTCTTCAAGCTGAGTGGTGGAGAGAGATGCTCATTAAACAAGTTTAAAATAAATGTAGGATTATAAATTGTAAGAAGCAGGATGAAGAAGAATGCAGGGTGCTTTCAGGGAGTATAGCCGGGGCTCTTCTCCCAGAGTGTTGTGCAGTTACAGGGCGTCAGTCCCTACTGAGTGCCAGCCTCTTGCCCTAAGGAGATGGTCTGGCCAGAGGTACAGGGGGAATCATTTGGCTTGACCCTGGCTCCATGTGCTGGGCTAGTCCACCGGCTTGTGGTTGTGACAATCAGTACTTTATTGAATACCTTCTGGGGTATTCTGCCTAGCTCACGGCGATCTTCTTGAATCGCTCTTCTCATCCTTGGGTACATACCCTGACTGTCATATCTGCACCTTGTGACCTTCCCCTTGGCCATGGTTGACTCTATCAAGATGGATATCTGACCCAAATTTGGCAATTCGCATTCTCTCTCCTTAGAATTTGAGGCCCAAAGATTCTAGGACTGGCTGGGACAATCTCTAGAATGGACTAGATGGGAACTTGGGAGCAAGGGGTGGACATTTCTTTCTGCCTTATGAACTGAGAAACAAATGTGATGAGAACAGAAGTGAGACATGGAGCAAGTTCTTTCTTGAGGTCTGGTGCCTGTCGTGCCCTTGGACTCAGAAAACAGCTCTACATCCTTTTAATGAATTCCCCTTTGCTGCCTCAGCTTAGCTTACGTTGGTTTCTATTTCTTGCAGCTTAAGAATTCTAGCCCTACAGATCCCTAACAGCCAATCATCAATGCGAGCAAGTTGAAGAAAAATCCGTCACCCCTGCCAAGACTTTGATGCAGCTACTCGAGGCACATCAATCAATGGAGTTAGGTGGACAAGACTGGCAACTTCTTGGCTGACCTTGAAATGTTTCAGGGGTAGTTTTGGCAATCTGTGCACCCCAAATCTACTCCAAAGTGAAGCTGCCCATAGAGCTATCAACAAACCCATTAATAATCAGTCTGCCTAGCTCTAATGTGGGTTGGTACCTGTGTATATATCTCCTGTGTTTACCTAGGTGGAACCTTCAGTATTTTGTGAGCAGCAGTGAACCCTGCAGAGTATGTAGTCTTGTTCTCATCCTTGCAGGGATATTGATGTTAAGTAGATGAATTTTTGCTGGGTCAAAGTTGTCTTTTCCTACTTATTTTCCTTTTAAAAACCAAGTGCCCCCTTCCCCAGCCATATCACAAAGAGAATGTTTCTCTCTGACTACATTTTTAATAGGCCTTTATGATTAAAATTAGCTGCCTTTGACTTCTGGACTTTACTCTCCTCTTCGGTTAATTTTAGCTAATCAGTGGCAACATAATTCCCCTAAAAATCACACTTCCTTCCATAGTCTTAGAAAAATAAATGGGAAAAAAGGCCCTGTTTAAGTGACCTTGTTATTTTTCCCACTTGATTTGCACAGCCTTAGCCTTCTTGCTTACGTCCAGACAAGCGTAACAGAAAGGTCACCAAGACCCCTGGACTTGTGGCAGTAGCATCACTGATGTGAACATGGGGTTAACCCACACATTTCACAGTTTGGAGATTTTCAACTAATAAGAGGAATAAAACACTGTATTTGGGGAAAGATTAAGGTCACTGGCCCTCATTTGAGTTGATTGGTCTCTTGAAATGAGATGTTAATTGTGAAATTGACAGGCAGATTTCCATGTGATTTGACCCCCAATCGTTTATGTTTGTAATTCAAATAATAAGAATGGAAGATGTCCATTTCAATCAGCATAACCTCCCATCTATTCTCAAGCAGCAAAACTGAAGTGAGAGGCATCTGTGTGTGTAAGTCACGGATTCCTTTTGTTTTGCCTCTGTGGGCTGGAGAGAAGGGAAGGAATAAATTGCTTAAAGTCTAGATCTGTTGACATCTTCTCAGAAACTGGAGAAGACCAACCACAATGTTAGAATTAAAAAAAAAAAAACCCCAAAGAAATAGATGTACTTTTCTGTAAATAACAGATTTTTGTTGTTGTTTGCAGTTAAGGTTATTACTTGATGCATTCATGTAAATAATATTTACTGAGTACCTACTCTGTGCTGGGACTTGTTGTAGGCACTAAGGATACGGCAGTGACTATGACAGTTGGGCTGCAGATCTCGTGGAGTGTGCATGCTGGTAGAGAAGGGTTTCAAGCAGGGGAGTGGTGTGATCTGATGCTATGTCCGTGGCTGATTGCCCTGGCTGCCTTGTGGAATGGGCACTGGAGGGGCATGAGTAGGAGGAAGGCTAGTCAGGAGTCTTGCCGTGGCCCTGGAGAGAGGTGATGGTGCTTTAGACCAGGTGGTGGCAGTGGTGAAGGCAAAAAGTGGTGGATTTAGCATTTGCTTTGGAGGTTGAGTGGAAAGGACTTGCTGATAGACGAGATGTGGGAGATGAAGGTGGTGCCATACTGCAGGTGGGGAGACTGGGCAGGAATCAGGAGCTCCACTTTGGATATCTTGACTGTGAGTTGCATCCAAGTTGATTGACAGATTGCTGGTTACCTGGATTCCAGTGGGGATTGTGAAGCTCTGTACTCCACTAAGGGAGGCAGAGTCATCCTATTTGTGAGAAGCACTAGAAAAATGATTTGCATTCATGACAATTTAGAATAGGAAAACAATCTTGAAAAAAGAAATGCAATAAAGGTGAATGAAAGGCTCTAAATCCAAAGACAGAAAGGAGGTGGGGGGTGGGGAGAAACACTCGGCTTAGAAGTACTTTGCATTATAAAAGGAGGGGTTTAGGGCAAGAGTTATCTTCATAAGAACCAAATACGAAGAGGATGATAAAACACATGTGTGTCCTGGAGCTGCCTCCTTAGTGGAAAGAGTCCTGACCTCAGGGTCAGATAGATCTGGGTTCTAATCCCGATGCCATCACTTATAAGCCCTGTGTCTTCCGGCCAGTTACCGAATCTGTCTGCACACATATTTTGAATGTTTTTGTCTCCCCAAAACATTGAAGTCATTAAGGGAAAACTAATTTGTTTGCCTATGTTTTGTTGAGCAATGATATATTCAGCTGCAGCTTGAAATGTCAGGTCAACTTGAGAGAGTGTGACCACATGAATTGAAATAATTGCAGCCAAGAGCAAAGGCATTTTTCTTTAGGCACAGGTCTTATCTTGCATGAATGGGTCATTTCAGCTGTGATTTTTAAAACCTAAGACAAGCTCCTGTACCCTTGAAGCTGTCTTTTCACTTTCCAGGTTAGGGGTCAGTGTGCTGTTTCCCAAGAGTATCCCAGGTGATTAATCTCAGGCATAGCCAGTAGCCTTGACCACTTCTGTAATTGAGAGGGGATCCAGGGAAATAGAGGTGCATTCCTTCTAAGAATTAAAAGACCTTCGCATTTTAGGAAGAGGTACGTGACACTTTTCGTGTCTACATTCTAGGAACATCTTTAGCAAAGGGTATTGATATCCTTCGTCTCCATCCACTTTTACATCCCATTAGGAATGGGAAGAAACTCTCCACTGTGGGAACTTCCTTGGATTCTGTCTGTGTGATGTTACAGCATCTCAACTTAATTCTATGTCTAGCTGTTTGGTCCACATGATGCCAAATAATACTTGATACTTTTTCACCACTGGGTTTTCTGGCTTGATGGCTTGTATATGGACACAGTCCATGATGAGTCCGCCATGTTTCCCAACATGTATGCTATAGCCCAATGCTTCTCAAATTTTCGTGTGTCTATGAACCACCTGGGCATCTTGTTAAAATGCAGACTCTGATCCTACAGGTCTGGATCTGAGAATCTGCATCTCTAACTAGCTGCCAGGTGATGCCTGATCCCGCTGGTCTAGGCGTCACACTTTGAGTAGCAAAGTCATAGAACCCTAATCTGTTAGTGGAACACAAGTTGCTTAAGAAAAAAGAAGGGGGAAAGGGTCTCTGGAAAGATAGGTTGGGGTAAAATTACATATCATGCATCTTAAAGGCCCCGAGAAGTTCTGCAGTTAAAAAAAAATTGCTTACGTGTTTTACTCAGCGTCGAACTCATTTGATCATGAAAGCTTCCCCCCATACAAGGAGAACTAACATTCAGCAAATTTAGTTTTCTTTGTATCACAATTTGGAAAATATTTTGAGGTATGGGAGACACAGATTGTCCTACAACCATGCTGGTTGTAAATAGTCCAGTAGTCAACTGAGGCAGACGCCCAGGAAAGTGCCAGTGTGTGATGAGGGAAAGCATGGCATCTGATGCTGGGTCAGCACCTGAGGTCCAGTCTTGGCTCTCCACTTGGGGGTCACTCAGTCAACTGCTCTAAGCCTCGATTTCCTAATGTATAAAATGGGTATAATGAAAGATGCTGTAAATAGAAGCCAATATTTTAGGTGCCTGAATTAGTAAGACATGATATTGAGCATCTTGTCTAGAGTGGAGAGCTCTCAGGCCAGAGGAAACCCAGGAGAATAGTAATATATGAAAGACGGAAGTGTGGGCAGGAAGGGCCCCTGGAGACTGCTGAATCTTTCCTACAGTTGGGGAACTTTGCTGCGCAGTTGAAAGAATTCACTCAAGACCAGTAGGAGAGAGCAGACCAGGACCCAGAACTCTGGCCTGAGCCCCTGCTCTTCAGGCCCCTTTGCCAGTGCCACCTTTGTTCCAAAAGCTTAGCTTGTGTGGATGAAAACAGCCTTCATGCATGAAGTCCAGAATCAGCATCATTGTCAGAGTTAGCTCACCTGTCAGCTCTGAGCGTGTGAAGCTGGGGGACAGAATGGGAAAAGGAATAAAGGTTTTGTGTGTTGGCACGTTGTCCCCGGAGGAGCCCAGGTGCGGCATCCGCATCACAGCCCAGTTAGGATCCTTGGGTTTACCAGGGCTCTCATGGAAGTGGTGGTGACCCTCCCACAGAGACGGTGCTCGTGGGGTCTGTGGGACACAGTGCAGCCTGAGAGATCCTGGGCCAATTTTACAGAGACCATCGAGTGTCTGGGCACTTTCCGTGGGGAAGGCTGCTGGGTTTGGGAGCGAAGAGGTGGGTGGAGCCTGGCTACCTGTACCCTGGCACAATGCATCCCTCTGCTTGTGGGCTGGAAGGATATGCATATGCCCTGAGACACAGTGTCTGAAGGCCTTTCTGGCCCCTCTCTTTTCTTTTCTTTCTTTCTTTTTTTAGAGACAGGGTCTCACTCTGTTGCCCAAGCTGAAGTGCAAAGGTGTGATCATAGCTTACTGCAGCCTCGAACTCCTGGGCTCAAGCGATCCTCCGGCCTCAGCCTCCTAAATAGCAAGCTGGTGCATGCTACCACACCTGGCTAATTTTTTAAAAAGTTTTTGTAGAGAGAGGGTCTAGCTCATTGCTCAGGCTGGCCTCAAACTCCTAGGCTCAAGCAATCCTCCCTCCTCAGCCTCCTGAGCCTTTGGGATTACACATGTGAGCCACTGAGCCCAGCTCTATGGCCTGTTTTCTCTGTTGAGCCTCAAAGTATCTCTGAAGATCACCTGAAATTACCAGCCTTCCTATTTGAGTGGGCAGAAGGGGCTCAAGGAGCAGGTGACAGGCCTAAGGTGTTAAAAGTGGTGAGGCTCAGACTTGAGCCCAGGGCCCTCTGTACCCACCTCTTAAACCTCAGCCTTGTCTCTAGACAACGCAAATGGGCTGTTACCTCCTAACTGGTTTCCAGGTAGGGAGGCTGGGCAGAGCCCTGGGAGCATGGGAGAGGTGCTAGGGTGGATGGACGGAAACCTGGGGTCTTGTGACAAAAGGAGGATCCAGGAAAAAGCAAAACAAACACACTTAAAAAAACCCTCGCTAATGCCCTAACCACATAATGCTAACATGGGAATACAAGGTTCTTTCACATCCAGTTCTCATTTCTTCCTTGCAACAACCTCATGAGTGGGCAGGGCAGGGTTTATAATTCTCCTTTTTACAGATGAAGGAACTCAGGCTTAGAGCTGGCCTGACTTGTTTACAAGAAGTTTGCAGGGGAGCCTGGACTGGAACCGAGGACTCCGGATTGGCCCAAGCCGCTCCAGGAACTAGACTAGAGGCTACCACTGCTTGGTCGATGCTTCTCCACCACCGCCACATCCAGGAAAAGCCACATCTCCTAAAACAGCTGTGCAGCACCATTCTTCTCAGAACTGCCCGCTGCTCTGTGCCAAACAGAAAAAGAGTGAGGTTTGCGAATCATCTTGCTGCAGCCCAAGACTCAACCTAAACCACAGTCAGCCTGAATGTGTGTGCGTGTGTGTGTGTGTGTGTGTGTGTGCATGCATGCCCGTGCATGCATAGGGGCAGGAGCGGGGACAGAAAGAACCCGGGGCTCCATGCCCAGTCCCCGCGATTTCCCAGGAGGGAAGCAGACCTCCAGGCAGAAAGCCAGGTGTCTCCCTCATTGCTCCAGCAAATGGGTCCTGGAGGAGTCGTCCCACCTTCCCGCTGCTGATGGGTAGCGTGGGGGCGAGCAGAAAGGGCATGACTGTGCCCTCCCCAACCCCAAGGACTCCCACCGAATCCAGGAATCCAGGAATCCAGGAGGAAGTCCACGTATTTATCTTATTTCCTGTGCACCATTTTGACTTATTTTCCCGGTCCAAAGAAAGAGCTGCAGTAAACCAAGGCTCTGTTCGAGGGGGCCTGTTGGCTCCTTGGAGTCTGTAATTGGGGCATTTAAAGGATACAGTAAAAAAAAAAAAAAAAAAAAAAGCCCACAGAGGAGTGGATGATCTTTTATACTTAAAGTTCCCCCCTCTATAAAAGCGACATATTACAAACCTCTTTCTCCTCTCGAACATTTCTTGCTAAGTGCATTCTGATGCCACATTGAAACGCAAAATAGCTGGAATCAAGCAGGCACCGAAGGCTATTTATATGCTAATCTCTATTTCCCAAGCTGAAGCAGGAACCTCGAGCTTGGTGCTGCTTCTAATGATGGCTCGGCTTTAACCTCTCTGGAAGAAAGAAAAGTATTTTCCTTAAGAAAACAACTCAGTTTCTTTAAGATGAAATGTAATTATCTATTATCAGATGTCCCTTAAAATGCAAGGCCTATTAAAGCTGCTAAAAATATTGAAGCCCTAATTTCACCATAATAGCATTTTAATTTCAGCAAATCACGCTTCTATTGTTACAGGACATTTTGCGGTAGGAATGTGGTAAGAGGTCCATCTTAGCTTTTTTCTTAACATTTTCCTTTCTTTGAGAAGTACAATTAAATCATTGCAATCATCTAACCTTGCTCGACACAAAATTTTACTTATCAAGTGTGAAAACAATGGTCATTAGCATTTAAAAGAATTTGTTTTAAAAGTAGCTAAAGTTTAATTGCTTTAAATATTCTTGTTGGAATGTGCAGCCGCTGTTGGTTCAACGTTCTTATTAAAGAGAGACGGTGTTTAATTGATCGCTGAATTTCATTGAAAAATATTTACTTTCTTTCCGGGCAAAGTATGAAAGAGATGTCTTGGCGGACCCTTGGGGAATGGTTTGGGGGATTTCGAATGCTTTGTGGGGAGTTGCTGGCAAAGTGACCCACCTATGTACTCATCTCTGCATTGGATGCATTTTGGGGAAATTTTCTCATGAAAGTTTCCCAAACAAATGACACCCGTCCCCTTTTTAATACACAGCAAGAGGAAGGGTCTGTGTCTCCCTTGCAAAATCCTGGAACTCATATACCTGTTTTTCCAAGACCTTGTGGGTATTGAAGACAGTAAAGAGGGGGAATTTGCTGCCAAGAGGACTAGCCTGTCTACTTCTAAGTGGGTTCACTTTTCAAGTGGGGGAAGGGCAGGGCTGGGGTGCAGGGTGGGGCCACTCTCTAAAGGGTCTTCTGCCCACACCTGTGGGGGAAAGCAAATGCTTTCACAAACCTAAATCAATCCACATCTCTCTCCTCTTACTTGACATTTTAGGCCGCCCTAATGGGGCTGAGTCACCTCTGAGTATTGTAGCATTTCTGAGCTCCTGGGAGAGGCTCTGACAGGCAGGAAGAGCTGTGATGGATGGGGCGGGGCATGAGGAATCAGCTCAATAGGCTACTGATTGAGGTTGGCAAAGGAGGTGTAACTGGGACCCTAGTAATCAGTACTATTTGTTGAGCACTTACTATGTGCTAGGCACTGTATTGAGTTCTTTTTTTTTTTTTTTTTGAGACAGAGTCTCACTCCATTGACCCAGGTAGAGTGCAGTTGTGTCATCATAGCTCGCTGCGACCTCAGACTCCTGGGCTCAAGTGATCCTTCTGCTTCAGCCTCCCGAGTAGCTGGGACTACAGGTGCCTGTCAGCATGCCCAGCTAATTTTTTCTATTTTTGGTAGAGACGGGGTCTTGCTCTTGCTCAGGCTGGTCTTGAACTCCTGACCTCAAGTGATCCTCCCGCCTTGGCCTCCCACAGTGCTAGGATTATAGGTGTGGGCCACTGTGCCCGGCCTGTATTGAGTTCTTTATGTGCATCATTGTCTTTAATCTTCAAAATAACCAGTATGGAGGCTATCGCCCCATTTTCCAAATGTGGAAACTGAGGCTCCTAGAGATTAATTTGTCCAAGCTTATGCTGCCAGCAAGAGGCAGAACTCTGAATCAACCCGAAATCTATCTGGAAAGAACCTCCATGCTATACTGCCTCCTTCCACTCATTTCTGCTCACCTTAACTCGGGGCTCCAGCCCAGATCCCCTGGCTCCATGCTGCTTCCTTCCTGCCACTTCTGCCTGGGAGTCCCCTGGGCCCACGTATACAGGGAATTTGAAAAGTCTCACCATTCCTTCCCTCTTTGGGTCTCAGTTTCCTACCTGTAAAATGAAGAACTTGGATGACCCAGTCTTCAAGAGCTCTTCTAGGTCCAAGTTTCTGTGGACTAAGTTCAAGTCCACAAGAGTACTGAGCGCCTACTCTGGACCAGACCTGTGTGGGCCTTGGGTGTGCAGAGACGGTGACATGGCTGAATGCCCGAACAGCCAGCTCTGTGTAGCTGACCGTCTTCTGCATGTGTGGTATAGCTAGACTACGGTGACTGCACCCAGCACAACGTGCGCAGGGTCACTCTGGGCCGCAGGGCAATCTGAGATTTTGCTTGGTTTTTTCCTTTGTTTGCTGGACAAACTCCTGCTTCTCTTTTAATTCCAGCTCAAAAGTTACCTCTCCTGGGGAGAATTTTTGGCTCCCTTTCAAACCTAGATTTCAACGGCTCGTCTAGCATTTCTCTCTTCTAGAATCTCCTCCTTCAATAGAGAAGTAAGAACACAGCCCAGGTTAAATTCCTGGCTCCACTGCTCGCAGTGTGTGACCTCACAGCTAGTTTCCTCGTTCATACGGTGGGGTGATAACAGCATCTACCTTCCCCTCTGGTTGTGTGAGTGCTAAATGAGATTTGTATAAAGAACAGTGCCTGGCACATACAAGTGCTTAATAAGCATTACTGATTATTAATATAGTAAAAGTACTATATTACTTTTGGGCATGTGTTCTGAGTGCTCTGCCAGTTCTGGCACTATAAGATTGTCACTTTTATATCCCTGTGGCTAGCACAGCAGCTACGGCAGAACAGAAGTCACCCTATAGTGTCCAAGAACAGGTGTTCAGATCCATTTCATACCACCTACTGGCTGTGTGACCTTGGGTAGGTTCCAGGACCTCTCTGGCCTTTAGTTTCTTCCCTTGTGAATGGAGATGATTACAGTGCTCTCTTTGTGCAATTATTGGGAGGATGAAATGAGGCCAGGCTGGCAAAGTTAAGTCCTCTCTCGGTTAGCAGTTGTAAGAGATCAACCCATGGTATCTTCTCGGTTACCAGACTCTCATTAATAACTGACATCTGTATTCCACATCCACGTTCTTATCTCATTTAATGCTCACAACAGATCTGGGAGGGGCCTCCCTTGTCATCTTTGTTTCAGGAAGATCTTACAGCTGGAAGGCTGGTAAAGACGCCAGTCGCCTAGCCTCACATCCGGTCCTGCAATTACTACCCTGTGACGTCTCCTCACATTGTGAAGTCAGACAGATGAGGGATTGATCCTCAAATAGCCCAAATCATCTTCCATAAAAGTTCGGTGGGGCTTGGACTCAGCTCATTAGGAATTCCAGCTAAATTGATTTCATAATGGCAGGTCCTGAAGTGACACCTCCAACAGGAAGCTGCACTTGGCTTTTTATACTCTCCAGGGGCTGTTATAAATTTGATTATATCTGAAATAGCAGATTTCAGGTTGAAGTCCCCTTTGTCCACTCTGGAATTCAGATTTATTTCTGAGAGACCAGTGCAATTTTCTTATCTTTGTTACAAATTACTACAGTCTGGGTTAATCTCACACAGCAATAAAGCTGTTTGCCTAGGAAGCTTCCTGCAGTGTCAGAGCTGATGAATGGCTCCCTCTGGCTATAATAATTCAGTCTAGAACATTGGAAAAAAAAAACCCAACTTGGTGGTTCCGCAGGAAACTCCACCGTGTGCTTGGCTGCTCGGGTTGTCAGGAATCAGAGACACTTGCCTGGGTTAGGGCATGGGCACTTTGAACCCAGGAGAGCCGAAGCGCTCCCTGATGAAATGGCGGGCAGCATCGCCCTGCGACTCTGTAAAGCGGGCAGTCCTGCCTGGAGGTTTCTTCTTGCAGCTGTGGATCTATGACAGAAGACAGAACAGGCAGAGGGTACAGACTGAGTGGCCTCAAGGGGCAAAGGAGTTAAGTGGGCTGGTCTTAGAAGCAGAGAAAGCACCATGGGGGAGGGGCTTCTGTTTCATTCACTCAACAATTACTGTATTTTTAAAAATCCATCATGCACACTGATCAGACAATGTACTATTGACTTAGTAGGAGCAGGGAAATGAAGCAACCACCTTCAGTTGATTTTATGATCCATCGTTGTGGTCCTAGAAGGCATCCTAGGGAGATTGAGATCTGAAGACTAGTAAGAGATGGTCAGTGTGTGTGTGTGTGTGTGTGTGTGTGTGTGTTTGTGTGTGTGAGTATATTTCTGAGAAGCTGGGGGTGTCTAGGAGAAAGAGTGTTCAGGCAGAGAGAATAGCATGCCCGAAGATACTGAGACAGGAGGACTTGCTTAAGAAACTGAAAGAAGGCCAGTGTGACTCTGGGCGAAGGCATTGTGGGGAGATGAAGCTGGTTCTCAGCAGGGGACTACTTATGAAAGACCTGATAGGCTGGCTAAACAGTTTAGTTTGGATGTTATTCTGAGGACAATGAAGAGTTGTTGAAGGGTTCTAAGTAGCGGATCAATATGTTCTGTATTTAGGGTACGAGGGAGGCAAGGCAACCCCAACCTGGGAAGACAGCTGAATGGGGGGTGCTGTTGGGAAAGGGGTTCATGCAGCCTGTGCCCACCGGGGGCAAGTGTTGGCTGATGCGGCTTCAGGAAGTGCCTGAGCAAGAGGCCCTTAGATTACGTCTCTAGAGCTAAGTCGTAGCACACTTGTTTTAGTTCTGTGAGTCAGAATTAGCCTGTTCTGAGCGGCCATCTCTCCAGACTGGCAAGATCAAGTCTTCACATGGGTTTCTGTTCCTCGTCTTCCTTCCATTACTGAGTCGTACAAACCTTCAGAAAGGTGCTACCCAGCCCATTCTGGTCTGGGTAACTTAACTTCGTGTCCAGGCCCGCTTGGTGTCTAGAAGGTGAGGCTCTCCCCAGCCCTCGTACTGCACTTGGCCAAGGGCTCTTTTCGTGTAGATCTGGAGGCCACAGATTTTACTGTTCAGTTCCCTCCCTGCTTCTCGTCACAGCGGCTCCTCATCATGGGCGCCATGTGCCAGCTGGTTTCTGTGTCACTTGGAAACTTGCAAGAACTCATCCTTTCTTTTCTCCCCTGTGGGCTGGCCACCTTGGTTCTTTCCACTGTAAGTATTCTCCTCTACCCTTTTCCTCCCTGAGATAATCCAGGGTAGTGTATGGAAGCAGGAGTGGGTTATCTTTTCCTGACTTTTCAGCTTTTGTCTCTTCAACACCCATGCCCTTGAGGAGTAAACCATAGTCTTCCTCTCCCTTCTTCCCTTAAACTTCAAGGATACCCTCAGAGTCCTTTGCTGTGGAATGAGCTTGGCAACAAGAAGACGGCACTGTCACATTTCTGTCCATCCATCAGTCCCCTGGTCCACTCACCCACCACTTTGAGTGGGAGTAAAGGGTTTTTAAGAATGATGTTTCTTTGATAGCTGCCCACGTCTGAGGATGGGCTACCACAGCTCTGTTTCCCTACTAGGCTGTCCGTTCTCCATAATGTCCAAAACCAAAATACTATGTTAGAAGCCTGGGCTCTGGACTCAGACTCCCTGAGTTCATGTCCTGGCTTCATCACTTACCAGCTGTGTCAATTTGGTCACACAAATCATATTTTTGTCATGGTACCTACCTCATCTATAAAATGAGGCTCTTAGGAGCACCTGCCTCGTGGGCTTGTTGTGAGGATTAGATGAGTCAATACACAGAAGCTTTTAGAGCAGCAGTGGGGACTTAGGAAGTCCTCCATAAATGTTTGCCATCAGGAGTTCTCTAGGACCCAGGTGGACATCTGACACCAGCGGGGCCTATCTGATTTTTTCTGTTCTCTCTGAAAGTTGGAATAAAGGCTGCAGTGAGGCCGGGCCACTCAGAGGCTGCTGACTTGAACTGAGATGTTGTAGGGAGGCCGTTCCGGGACCTGGGAAGCTGGTCTGCAGAGGGGAAAGGGGAAATGGATGTGTCTGGAGGGGAGACAGGAGGCCTGAGAGATATGAGAGAGGGAGAGAGAGAGGAGGAGGACGAGGAGGAAAAAGAAAGGAGGAGGAGAGGAGACGATAGGAGAGGAGAGAGGCTTAAGTGCTTGGGTTCCTAGTCCCAGTCCTGCGCATGATGGTCAGGTCTCCCTTGTGTCCAGGTGAATCTCCATTTTCTTGATTGTTTCTTGCTTCAGGTGCTTTGGAGAGGGTTTCTGAACAAGAGTGAAGGCAAAGACAAGCAGATCACACCCCTGCCCTCGAGGAATTTGGCATCTAGCAGGTGAGTACAGTAGATACAAGAAGGCTGTAGCTAATGAGAAACTGGGCATGGATGGGGCCGTGTGAAGGGGTGACGAAGGCAGGTGGCTGCATGGAGGAGGAGGTCATCCATTAGGGCTGGGGATGGCGGCCTGCTTGGCGGAGGAGGGGATAGTGGCATTAAGTCTCAGAGGATGGATTTTGTCAAAACTTCCCTTATGGAGCTGAGCCATGTTTGCTGCTTCCAGCTACAACACCTTATTGGGGCTCTGGACAGGAAGCAGCTAGACCCTGAGAAAGAGATTCTCAAAGACTTCCTGGCAAGGCACAGTGTCCCCTGCCCTGCAATGTGTCAGGGATCACTGAATGGGAATAGCCTTGTTTATTATCATCCTTTTTGTCTCAAAGGGTGTTAAGAGTAAGCTTTAGGAGGGAAGCTTTATAATTTAAACACTCCCCACCTACTTGGCCATGTTGATCATGAGCTTTAATGAGAAGGCCTGGAGAGCAGCAGAGAGTTCTGGAAGCAAGCTCATCCTGCTATCAGATCAGCTACCCAGTGTGGTCAGATCCACAGTCTGTGAACCCAGTGGGACTAGCTGCTGTTTCCCATATCCATTCTGGGTGAAATTTCTCACTTCCAGGTCTTTGCCTGTGCTGTTCCTTCTACCTGAAATGCTACCCTGATCCCTTCTCCCCATCAGAACACTACCCATTCTTCAATGCCATTATCAGTGGGCCTTTTCCACAATGTCCTTTTTGCTCCCCCAATTCCCAGGTGTGGTTTGGCTCTTCCCCTGAGCTCCCTAAGTTTGTACCTCTTGGGTGGCATTACTTATATTCTGAGTTTTATTGCAACACTAAGCAGTTGTTTTATTCTTCCTTGTTTATCCCCTATCAGACTGGGATCTCTCCAAGGACAAGACCCAGGGCTTATTCTTTCTTCCATTTCTGGAGTTTCCATAAATGTTTATTGACTGTGTAATCAGACTTTTTAGTGCCTTAAAATTATTGATACACTGCAACCAGAAACATGTGGTGCTAATCATATGCCAGGAATTGGACTAAGATAAATAATTTCTTGTCATCCTAGTGCCAACGCTGTAGGTAGGTGCTACTATCATCACCGCTTTACAGATGAGAAGACCAGATGGGGCTAGAGAGAATTAAGTAAGGCAGTGTGGCTCGTGAAATGGAATTTTATTTTTACCCCTGCCATTTTGAGTCCAAAGCTCTCAATTCTTAAAAATGAAATGATACTGTCTCTCTTCCCCAGGACCCTACAAAAAAGCAAATTAAGACAATAAAGAGGTACCTATTTAATTAACCTATTAAATGAGGATCAAAAGAGAATATCAATGTCGACAATGTTGCATTGAGCCAGGTACTCTCCTATGCTTGCATAATCCATGCTGAGTCAAAAAACTGGCCATTTCCTTTGACCCAAATATTGTGTTTATGTTGAGAATGTTATCTTGAGGAAATAATCCCAAGTACTGGGGAAGAAAACAATAAATACAAAGATGTTCATTGCAGCATTACTTATGATAGTGAAATGCCCATTAACTGAATAGCTAAGTAAATTGTGGCACGACTCCATGGAGTATTAGGCAGTCATTAAAATGACAGATCTTTAGAATGTGTATGATGCCAAAAATTGTTTAGGATGTCGTATTAGGGCACACACACGAAAACATACACAACTGTGAGTGCACCATGGTTACAATGAGGTAAAAGCTAGAGCTCAGGGGAGAGGAAATACACCAAGAAGGCTAATAGTGGTTATGTCAGGATGAATGAATTTGGTTTATTTTTGTTTTTTCTTTCTACTTTCCAATTCTTCTGTAACGTAGTTATATTATTTTTTATGGTGAAAATGATTTTTTTTTAAAGCTGATGAATAACTCTATAGCTGAGCCTTATTAGCAGCCAAAGGTGACCTTGTTGAAGGAAGATGTCCTCCAGGCCTTGGATCAATGCCGGGAGGGCAGGGCAGTGAGTGGCACATGCCCTGGGTTGTGGGGTGGTGGACACCTGTGTGCGTGTCCTGATACACTGGCAAACTGCCAACACGGGGTTGACCCGGGGGCCCTGAGGATGCTGCACCCCTGGAGGGTAACCTGGCTTTCTGGGTAACACAAGCACCTGGGCCTCCTTTTCTGGCGAAGTGTCCCTGCTCTGTGCATGGCTGTGTCTCCCCACTGGTTGTAGCCAAGAGCTGAGGACCAAGTCCAAAAGCCCAGGGAGGAATAAAACTGGGTAAGGCATCTTCAGGTAATTGAACTCTCCATATTTCATAAAAACAATAACAACAACAACAAAAACCAAAACTGGGAGACTACTCTAAGGATGTTATTGATGGTTCAGAACATTTTTGTTATCTGCCCAGTCAGTTGACAATTGCTCTGTGGGTTTTGACCACCTTCAAGGCCAGTTTGGCTCTCGGCCATTTTCAGTTCTCCCCCGGCTTGCAGAACTTTGTGAAAAGTTGAGAACACAGTGAAGGAAATGGGTTTATGAAAACTGCCTTGGATTCCCATGTGGTCTGAGGTTGTTGACACTTTCCTCAGGGCGTGGGGCCCATGCTCCCCTCTGGTTCGAATCCTATTATAGCTACTTACTAGTGGTGGTTACATTATTTGGGCAAATTCCTTCATCTTTTTGAGCCCCAGTTTCCTTATCTGTAAAACGAACAAGAAGGATGGTACCTGCCTCAGAGTGTTGTGGTGACGTTAAATGAACTGAGGGATTTCAAATACGTAGGGCAGACCTGGAGCATTCTCAGTGCTCCATTAGTATCAGCCCTTGTTATTGTTGTTATTATTATTATTTAATGAACACCCCTTCCCTTGGCTTCCCAGCTGAGATAAGGGAGCTTTTTCTTTACTAAGAAATTTACTAAGGGAGAAAGAAAAGGAAATGGGAGAAGATACAAAATAACCCAAAGACTTCCTAACACCTTTACTTTTTTGAGCTCAGACCCTGTCCCTGAAGAAATTCTCTTTCCCAAACATCACTGGGTTTTCCCAGGACTCTGGTCTGGTCTCCTGTTGACACCCTCCTGGCCTGTCTCCATACTGAAGACACTTTCTTATTTCTCACCAAGAATAGTTGGTCCCCTGGCATTGTCTCCTTTCTGCCGAGGACTCAAGACCACGGTTTATTATACACAAGGCACTGGGCTAAGTGCTATACATACCATTTCAAATTTAATTCTCACAATTTTTGAGGTAGTATTATTATTGTCATAACCCATTTTACAGTCAAGGAAAGGGAGGCTCTGAGCAGATAAATAACTTTCCTAAGGTCACATTGCTAGTAAGAGGCAGGGCAAGGATTCTAATCTAGGCCCATATTATCATGAGCCTGTGTTCTTAAGCTCTGCAGCTGTGAGATGGTGACATTAATACCTACTGTCCAGGAGGTCGTAGTGGCAATTATTAATGAACGTGAAAATTGCATTGTAACCACTAATGTGCTAGGCAAATGGAACAGTGTAATAATGTATAGTAACATAAACAAGAGGAAGTACAGTTTGTGGTTGTAAGCTTGTGTTCAAGTCCTGTTCCATCACTTACTGACCTTTTATCATGTAAGTGACCTTGGGCAAATCACTGAATGTCTCCAAGACTCATTTTTTTTCTCTGTAAAACAGGAAAAACAGGATGGGATTTTGATGACAATTAAATTTGGTAGTATGGGTAAAGTCCTTAAAACAATGTCTGGCACATAATCGACAATAAATAAACTCTAGAATGTGAAGTCCATAATTGCAGACAGTGCTGTTCATTATTTTGTGCCCAGTACCTAGACCAGCAACTGGCATACACTATGTGTTCAGTCCATCTCTGCTGCATGGTGAATGAATGATGGGGGTCTTATGGTCTTAGTTGTAGCCATAATGTCTCCAGTGTGGCCATTCTCTTTTGAGGGACACCAGCTGTGTTGGATCCTTATAGATGACAGGGCTGGCTCTGTCACTTTGGCAAATAATTTGATGGATGGGTCTGGACAGCTCATAGATACTATGACCTGAGTGGCCTGATCCAGAGGCAGGACCTAGGGACAGTCACAGTGACACCCCAACGCCTGCTTCTACCTGAGATGTCATCATTTCCCTGTGAGTAGAGTCCATCCAGGAAGTTCTGTCTGGGCTAATTGGAATTGCTTGTCAAAATTTATTGGCTAGAGTCAAAGGGAAGACCCTTATCAAATCAGGATTACATAGGGCTGGAGAGACCACTGGGGCTCGGACCACCCTGTGGCCCTACATGGGGCCTCCTACCCCAACCCTCCCTAATAGGAGGCCAGGAGTAGTTAGAATTCAATTAAGCCCTGGTGAAGGGAGTCTTCCAGGCAGAGCTGGGGCAGGCCCATGTCTGGACTGAACAGAACAACCGATTTAAGCTAAATCAACGCCTACTTAAGTGAGCCGTAATAAGCATTCTGGGGGCAACGCCAGCCTGGGGGCATCATTTATCACCGAGTAATAGAAAACCGTAATGAATAATAACTTGGGCCCAGCAGCCGGAGCGTGCATACATTACGAGGTTCGAGTTGTCACTGTCCACAGAGTTGGGAGGGTGGGGTCTAAGGCCAGGGTGGTGGGGTTTGCATATTGAATTCTGCCGCTGTGCAGGAAGGCCTTTGTTGTACAGGAAAGCCATTAATCTCACACCTGCTTGGCCAGTCTGCTGTTGGCATGGCGAACACATGGTCTATTTGCTTGTATTGCACCGAGAGGGAACAAGATGCCCCTGAGGAGAAAACCTGCTCTTGAGAGATGTTGGTTTTGGCCTCTGCCTTGGCCAATGGTGGAGAACACAGATCTCAAGCCGGCTCCCCTCTGAGGCCTGGTCCCAGGGTGCATTCGGTTTGAGTACCAGCAGTGCCCAGAGTTCTGTGCTGGGCAGTGGTGGGGCTTGGGAACGGCGTGGAATGAGCTTGTGAAATCCCTGCCTCCGCACTGTCGCATTTCCAACACTGCTTTTGAGATAAGTGTTAACTATGTGCCCCATTTTATCGACAAGGAGACTGAGAATCAGAGGGGTTAAGTGGTTTGCACGCACAGCCAGGGGGCGGGGGGCGGTCCTGGAATTTGAATCCAGGGCTTCTGCTAAAAATAATGAATCCTTTTCCTTTTATCACCTTCCCTCCCAGGAGTAAAGGCTGCAAAGCTTCCCTGTCAGCTCTCTTGCTCCCATTCCCTTTGGGCTCTGGGTCCTAGAGAGTCAGTCACCTCCCCTGCCCACTGTGGCCCGGCAGACGACTCCTTCCCCTTGTGAAGTTGTCCTTGTGCCTTCCATCGCATGCCTTCTGCCAGTTTGCCATGGCCTCCTTAATGGGATTGGTACTTCTCACTGCTATTGTAGGGATAATTTGTCATCCTGTACTAATCTAAGATTTTTCTGGTCCCATAGCTTAGGGGTAAGAAAAGGCCCTTGGAATGATTAAAAAAAGCAATGTCTTCCTGATTCAAACCCCACCACAGTCTTATTCCCAATCCTTCCCCTTGTGTCATTTGTGGATTGTTGGGGTCCTTTGTCTTGCTGGTACCTGCTGCTGCTTCTAGGCAGCTTCTATGGCTTCCTCCCATCTAGCTCCTGGCCCCACTGAGTGGCTCTTAGTTCAGTGCTGATCTCCTTGCCTGCCTCCAACACTGGCTTCTTGGTGCTGGGTCTCTGGAGGTTGTCCTTGGTCCCTCTTGACTACGGGTGGCTTCTCTTTTGTTCCCCCGAAGTCCCCACTGAAATGGGGTGAGGTTTCCCTCTTGTACAATCACCATTTCATTCAACAAACATTATGTGCATCTTCTAATGGCTGGAAATTCAAAGGGGACTTAGACCGTGTCATTCTACATCAGAAAGATGCCTTCCTCATGGCTGTCCCTCCTTGCTCACCTCCGGATTTCAGTTTTGATCCATATTTCAATGTCAGAGCTGCCTAGTCTTGTGTTCTTTGTTTCCTGAAGCATCTGCTGCTGATGGTTCTTTTACTTGACTGGCTCTTGACCATAAACTTAGCTCCTTAGGACACGTAATGAGTCCAGGGGGCTGGAGCAAAGCATGAGCGCCAAGAGCCACACCGGTGCAGATATCCCTCCCATCTGTCCCCAGCCACTGTCCTCCGACCAAGGTGGGGCAAGGTGCATTGACCAAGGCTGATTTGAGATAGATTGGCATCTTGAGACTGAACAGTCAACTTCAGGAAGATACCTCTGCAGCATTCCTCACACATCATTGTAAATAAACTGAAAAAGGTCAACTCATGCTAATCAAGTGTCCTAGCTCTTGTTTGAGTTGTGATAGCTTTGCTTTGACCTACTCTCTCCTAGTTTATTCTCAACTATTACAGACTTGTAATCCCTTTGACTTTTTAATCCCTTTGCCACCCATTTAATAAATCCTCTGAGAACAAAGCTTCTTTGTAATGAGATCAGTCATGGGACAGTGGCCGTGGAGGTGGGCCACTCAGACCTCCTGTCAGAAGGACTGGCTGGGAGGAGAAGAGTTGGCTGACAGCTCCAGGTGCTGTACTTTTGGATCTCGTTGATGTCCAGCTAAGGACTCCTTCTCCCTAGGCTGTGCCTGGCCCAATGCTGAGCACCGTGGGGTGACAGAGCTGGGCCATTTTCCACTTGATGCAAAACTCTTCCAATGGGCAGTCTGTGCTCCAGGGCTCCCTCTTGGCCTGGCTAAGACATTCTCAGAGATGCACGGTGGTCCGATGCGCTTCCCTTCCAATTCTGCTTCCTTCCCCCTCTCCGTTCACAGGGATCAGGTCAGTGTTGCAGATTGGAGGTTTCTTCTGCCCTTTATCCTTCGCAGACCTTTGCCCTCAATAAATGCCTCACATTTCTAATTCTATCCTGGCATCTGCTTTCTGGAGGACTTGAGCTGGTGCACATGCTCAGAGAGAAGTAAAAAAAAATATATTCCTATATCATATAAACATTTGAGGTGGCTCAAAGGGACTAGAATAGAGGCTCCATGAAGGATGGTGCTCTTGGTGGCACATTGGTATCCCTTGTGTGTCTGGCACGGGACACTAGGATTCTTCCAGCTGATTGCACATGGCATGAGTCAGTTGTGCCCACGGGCAGAACTGAGAAGCGGGAAGGTCTTGCTTTGGCCTGCCTTGCTCAGCTTCCCTTCCTATGCTGTTGTCACCAAGGACTGTGTCAATCATTGATATGAAAGTGGTTGCCTACGTGCTGCTTAGGGACCACTGGATCTCAAAAGGGCTTCTTCAAGAATAATCTGCCAGTCTCAGTTCTGGCTTCTGGAAGGCCCTGACCCCTGTGGCCTGAGAAGCTGTCAGTCCTCATACCCTGAGAATGTGCTACTCTACTCCCCAAATCCCCCTCACAACCTTTCGGAAAGTCTATATTTCTAAGTTGGAGGTAGGCACTGATCAATATCTGTCACAACCTCAGGGTATGCTGTGACCTGAATGACAGTGTGGTGGGTGGGAGCTGGGTGAAGTGGCCAACTGGCTGAAATTGGTAAGCGGGGTATGGGGCCTGGGAGGTTGTGAAGGAACCATAGGTACGTCTAGGTGGTAGAGAGGTCCTGAGTTTGGAGGGTGGGAACATTGGAATTCCATGTTGCTAAATTCACTAGTGACTTCTCTGTCCTCATTCTCTCTCAGCACAATTCCACACAGCTGGCAACCGCCTTGCTTGTTTATTTATTTACTTATTTTTTTTTTGAGACAGAGTCTCACTTGAGTCTCAGTCTGTTGCCTGGGCTAGAGTGCGGTGGCATCAGCCTAGCTCACAGCAACCTCAAACTCCTGGGCTCCAGTGATCTTCCTGTCTCAGCCTCCCAAGTAGCTGGGACTACAGGCATGCACCACCATGCCTGGCTAACTTTATGTACATATATATATGTATATATATTTTAGTTGTCCAGCTAATTTCTTTCTATTTTTTTAGTAGAGACGGGGTCTTGCTCTTGCTCAGGCTGGCGCTAGGATTAAAGGCATGAGCCACTGCACCCAGCTGCCGCCTTGCTTGTTAAAGATGTTTGTATCTATGTTCGTGAGGGATATTGATCTGTGGATATTGAGGGATATTGATCCCTTGTAATTTCTTTATCTGGTTTTGATGTCAGGGTAATGCTTACTTCATAAAATGAGTTGGGAAATGTTCCTTCCTCTTCTATTTTCTGGAAGAATTTGCGCAGAATAGTTATTATTTCTTCCTTTAATTTTTGTTATAATTTAGCATTAATGCCATGTAGGACTGGAATATTCTCTGTAGGAAGGTTTTTAGTTATGAATTAAATCTTTAATAAATATAGGACTATTCAGGTTGTCTGTTTCTTCTTGGGTAAGCTTTGGTAGCTTGTGTCTTTCTAGGAATTTGTCCATTTCATCTAAGTTGTATAACTTATTAGCATAAAATATTTTCTATTTTATTGATTTCTGTTCTCATTTACTCTTCCTGCTTATTTTGGGTTTACTTTCCTCTTCCTTTTTTAATTACTAAAGGTGGATGCTTTGATCATTGTTCTGAGAACTTTCTGCTTTTCTAATATTTGATGCTGTAAACATTTCTTCTAAGCATTGCTTTAGCTACATTTCACACATTTTGATGTGTTGTTGTGTTTTAGTTTTCATTTAGTTCAAAATATTTATACTTTCTTTCATTTTTTTAGATCCATGGGTTATTCAAGGGTATATGTTGTTTAATTTCCAAATATTTGAGGGATTTTTAGATAAAAGATATCTTTTTTGTTATTGATTTCTAGTTTAAATTCACTGTGGCCAGCAAGCAAACTTTGCATAATTTTAATCATCTTAAATTTACTTGAGACTTGTTTTATGCCCAGATATGATTTTGGTGTGTGTTTCATTTGAACTTGAAAATAATATGTATTCTTCTGTTGTTGAGTAGTGTGTTCTATAACTGTGTGATTTTTCTGATAATCTACTTGCTAAAAAATTTTTTTTACTAGTGTTAACATGGCATATCTTTCTCCATCCTTTTACTTTTAACCTATATGTGTCCTTATATGGAAAGTGGGTTTCTTGTAGATAGCATACAGATGTGTCCAAACTGACACTGTCTATCTTTTAATTGGGTTGTTTAGACTTTTATATTTTATAAAATTATGGATATGATTGGTTTAACTCTACCATCTTGCTATTTCTTTTCTGTTTGCTCATTTGTTCTTTGTTTCTTTTCCCCCTCTTTTCTTGCCTTCTTTTATAAGTTAAAAAATATTCCATTTTATCTTCAATATTGACTTATCTCTCTGTTGTATTTTTTTAGTGGTTAATCTAGGGTTTATGTATTCATCTTTAACTTCTCACAGTCAAATACTTGAAATAATGTCGCACCACTTCATATAGTATAAGAACTTTATGACAGTATACCTCATTTCGCCATCCTGTTTACTTTTGCTATTGTTTAAAAAATTTTACTTGTACATAGGCTATAAATTCCATAATACCTTGCTGTTATTTTTATTTAAACCATCAATTATCTTGTAAAGAAATTCAAAATGAGAAAAGATATATTTTATATTTATCCACATATTTACCATTTCTATTGTTCTTTATTCTTTTGTATTGTTATAAATTTCCCTCTGGTATTATTTCTTTCTGCCTGAAGAACTTCCTTTATCATTTTTTTTTGTAGTATAGGTCTGCTGGCAATAAGTTATTTCAGCATTTGATTGTCCAAAAAGTTTTTATTTCACCTTTAAAATTGAAAGATGCTTTCACTGGGTAAAGAATTCTATGTTGACAGTTTCTTTTTCTTTTAGTACCATAATGATACTTTCTGTTTTCTTCTGGCTAGCATAAGTTTCTGACTTGAAATTTACTGTCATTTTCATCTTTGTTTTTCTGTATATAAAGTGTCTGGCTGCCTTTAAGATTTTTTAAAATCATGAGTTTCACCATTTTGATTATGATACATCTTGGCATGATTTTCTTTTGATTTCTTCAGCCTGGAGTTCATTGAGCTTCTTAGATTGGCAGGTTTATAGTTTTTACCAAATCTGAAAAAATTTTATTCTTTTTTTCTTCAAATATAATTTCTGTCCCTCCCTTTTTCCCCCTTGAGACTCCAATTACACATATTTTAGACTGCTTGGTATTGTTCTAGAGGCCACCAATGCATTCTTTCTAGTCTCTTTTTTTTCAGTGTTTCATTTTGGATAGTTTATATTGCTATGTTTTCAGGGTCACCGATCTTTTCTTTTGCAATGTCAGTCTGTTAATCCTATCCAGTGTATTTTTCATTTTATATATTGCATTTTTTAGTCTCTAGAATTTCCATTTGTTTCTTTTTTATATCTTCTGTTTTTCTTCTTATTGTGGTCATGTTTTTCTCTACCTTACTGAAAAATGGCATATATTTATAATAGCTATTTTGCTTTCCTTGTCTGCTAGTTCCACCATCTGTGGGTCTGTTTCTAATGATCAATTTTTTTTCTGCATGTAGAGAAAAATTTTTCCTATTTCTTTGCATGCCAGGTAATTTTTGATTCAATGCTGGATATTGTTAATTGCACATTATTTGTTAGTTGCTGGTTTTATTTTATTTAATTAAATAGTGTTAGATTCTTTTACAGTGCATAGTTACTTGGAATCAGTAAGATCCTTTCAACCTTTTTAAGTTTTTGTTATGGCAGGTCCCAAGAAACTTTTAGTCTAGGCACAATTTAGCATGACTACTAAGGCAATTCCCTTCCAAAGATTCTACCCAATGCTCCATGTGTTATGATATCTATTCCCCGTCCTGTGTGAACTCTGGGAATGTTATGCCTACTTTTTTCCTGATGGTTCTTTCTTCATTTTTGAGTCATTTCTTTTTATGCATGTATAGATCAGTACTCAGTCACAGATTTTTGGGATTCCTCTACCAATCTCTGAAGCTCTCTCTCTGTGTAGGTCCCTTCTATCTGTTATTCTGTCTTACAAACTATAGCTTCCTTGGCTTCCCTGAACTTTCATCTCTGACCTCTCAACTTGCCCAGACTGCTGGAATTGTTTTGGTCTCCACTTTGCTAAGGCCTGAAAATTTCCTCTAGGCAGTGAGGTGGTACAATGAATGGTTTACTTTGCTTATTTTCCTTTTCTCAGGGATCAAATTTCTGTGCTGTTTATTTTAGAATGACTTAAAACTGTCATTATGAAACAATACTTTGGTATAGTTGTTTAAAGTGTGAGGCTGTCTAGTCTCTATTACTCCATCTTGGCTGGAAGCAGAAGTGATCACTCCCTCCTTCTTGAAACCCTTTCTTTTTCTTTGTTGTTTTCTTACTTTACTAGTCATTCAATCTCCATTTCTTTTTTTTATCTTCCCTTCAGTCTACTTATGAATGTTAGCATGTTTTGTGCTTCACAGACCCTTCTGTTCTCTATCCTTCCCTTCCATTGGTAGATTCATCTAGCCTTATGCTGAATATACTTTGAACCCCAGATGGGTGTCTCCAGCCCAGTCTCCCTTGTGACCTGCAGACTCACACACCTGACTGCCTATTTGACAGTCTATGATCACATCTCTGTGATGTCTACTAGCCCATTTAACATGCCCACAGTAAAACTCTTGAGTTACTCTTCTCTCTCTCAAATTTTTTCCCCCAACAGTCTTTCTCTCTTAGCAACGTGGTTTATTCAGTAACTCATTGTCTTAGTCTGTCTGAGCCACTATCACAAAATATTATAGACTGGGTGGCTTATAACCAATAGAAATTTATTTCTTAGAGTTCGAGATTAAGGCACCAGCAGAGTCAGCATCTGATTAAGCGCCTGTTTCCTTCATTAATGGACATCTTCTCACTGTAACCTCACATGGCAGAAGAGGCAAACAAGCTCCTTTGGGCTACTTTTTTAATAAAAGAGTACGAATCTGATTTATGAGGACTCTGCCCTCATGACCTGATCACCTCCCAAAGGCCTCACCTTCTAATACCATTGCCTTGGAGTGACGATTTCAACATATGAATTTTGAGGACACAAACTTTCAGACCATAGCACTCCTCATTCACCTAGAAGCTCAAGACAAAAGCTTTGGAGTCATCTTTACTTTTTGCCCCCTCTTTTCCTCTAACATCTAATCTATTAGTAGGTCTTGCAGGCTCTGCTTCAAAAATATAATCCAGATTCCCCACCTCTTACCACCTTCACTGCTACAACATTAGTCTCTGTCAGGATCATTTCTCGCCTGCATTGTTGCAATAGTCTCCTACATGGGCTTCCTGCTTGCACTCTTGCCTGTTCCCACTTTATAGCGTATTCTCCCCTCAGTCAAAGTGACCACTTCAAATTTTCAATCAGATCATTTCATGTCCCTGTGAAAAACCCTCTAATGGTTTCCTATCACAGTTAACATAAAATCCAAATATCTTACCAGAACCTACAAGACCAAACATGATTGTGCTTTGCCTATCTCTCTAACTTAATCTCCTCGCATCCCCTCTTCTGCAGTAAGACCCAGCTTCTATCTGAATCCTGAATACAAATAAGATTTTTCATGCCCAGGACCTTTGCACATGCTACTCTCTCTGCTTTTTGTGCTCATCAACCTAATCTTTGGAGTGTGGCTGCTTTTTCTTATCCCTCTGGTCTTACTTTATCATACATGTTATTTCTTTAGAAAGGTCTTCTCCGACCACCTAATATAAAGAAGCTCACCCATGTTGCCTTTGTATTCCATTACTCTCTTTTATTTTCTCTATAGCCCATATTATTGATTGCAAAAATGGCCACAGTTTTCCATCTCTCCCTTTGTTGATGCCTCCTTGCATCATCAGTGTGACTTCGCAGCACTTTCCGTCAAGAGATGGGCCCTATTTCCCTGTTCCTTGAGTCTGGGCTGGACTTATGACTTCCTTTGACCAATAGAATGTTTTAGAAGTAAAGGGATGCCAACGTGGAACACTTTTACTCTTGGACCACTGCAACTGCCATGTGAAAAAGCCTGAGCTAGCTTGGGGGAGGATGAGAGAACATGTCAAGGAAACTTGAGACCCTCTAGCCAGGAGCTAGTCTTGCCCAGAAACAGAGCCAATTGCGAACACATGAAGGAGCCCAGACAAGACCAGTAGAACTGCTGAGCTCATCTGTAATGAGAATAAATGGTCATTTTAAGAAACCATAGAGTATTAGCATTGTTGGTTATGCCGCAGAGCTAACTGATCCAGCCCATGTCACTATTTGCAATTATTTCATGTGCATGCTCACTTCCTGATTGTGTCTCCCTTGCTAAAACACAAATTCCTCAAGGATCAGAAATTTTGCTCATCATTGTACTGTAGTGGGTATAGCATTGGACCAAAGTGACAATATGGCATTTTGAGAAAGACAAAAATATTAGCATTTTATTAGATGGGCGAGATACGGACACGGAGTTCTTCTACACTTTGTGCTAAGTTCTCCCTGAGAGAAAGCCAGGGTAAGGGACCAAGGCAATTTTATTCTTCCAGGAGGATGAGGGTTAAAACAAACTAAAATAAACTATCCTAGAGGAGGTGGCACCAGGCCTCTGCCCTGCCCTGCACCCACTCCCTCCCGCTGCAGGTGGATGGTCATTTGATGTGGTGGGTAGCCAGGGTGGGGGAACAATCTTCTTGCACATTCCAGATACCCCAGTAAGCCCCCAGGCATGTATGGAAGAAAAGTGGGAGATGGTGGAGCTGAAGTGAGCCAGGCAGGCACAAGCACAGCTGTGGGCAAACACAGGCCCTGGTCCTGCAGGGTCAGCAAGCCTGTGTTCATGGGAGGGGATCTTGGTGAGCCAGTGCGATGGTTAATTTTGTGTCAGCTTGACAGGGCCATAGGGTGCCCAGATGTTTGGTCACTGTCTGGGTGTGTGTGTGTGTATGAGGGTGTCTCTGGGTGGGACTGATATTTGAATTGGTAGGCTGAGTAAAGCAGGTGGCCCTCCCCGGTGTGGGTGGCCTCATCCAATCCACTGAATGCCTGAATAGAACGTAAAGGCAGAGTGAGAAAGAATTCTTTCTCTCTGCTTTTCTTCAAGATGGGACATTCATTGGTCTTCTTTTGCCTTCAAACTTGGACTGGAATCATCAGCTTTCCTGGGTCTCCTGCCTGCCAGCTGGAGACCTTGAAGCTTCTCAGCTTTCATAATTGTGTGAGGCAATTCCTTATAATAAACCTCTTTGTATCTATATCTTACATATATAGCTTACATATATACAGCTTATATATATATATAGTATGCGTACATCTCCTATTGGTTCTGTTTCTTTGGACTAATACAGCTGGCATGGTGGTCTCAACTCTGATTGCACTTTAATGTCACCTGGCAGTGGCTGTCTAGAGGCAGCACTCATGCCAGACACTTGCTGTTCCCAATTTCTTCCAAATTCTTTATTTTTATGGTTAAGAAAACTGAGGTCATTTTTGCCTTCCATAAAACTTGTCTCTGGACACCAATAATGGGCACCCTTCCACAAATCCTAGGTCTTCCAGGGTCCCTTAAGGAAAGCCAACATTGGGGTTTGGCAAAGATTCTGGACTTGACGTTGGATGAAGAGATTGGTGTATCCACTTTTACGCTTAATGACTGTGTGATCATGAGCATTTTTCTTCTTTCTCAGTTTGAATTTCTTTATTTGTAAAATGGAGATATAATCGCTGTGTCTCAGGGTTATTATGAAGAGTAAACTAAGGAAAGTGTGAAAAAGTGTCCCATCAACTATGAAACACTATGGGACTTAACTCCTTTTGTAGGTTGCGTTATTGGTCCCAATTCTTTACCTCTTCCTGTATCTATGCCCTTTCTGTAGGACTTTGCAGTTCTTCCCACTGAGGCAAAGTCTGTTACCCTTGGCTTTAACTCAGGGCTTGGCCATGTGACTTGCTTTGGCCAACAGAAAGGCCCAGAAGCCACAGGGTACCATCTTGAGCTAGGCCTCAAGAGGCTGTCACTGCCATGAGAAGAACATGCCCCTAGCCCTCTGGGCCAAGGAGGATGAGGGAGATGTGTGGCAGATCAGACCAACCCTGTAGCTTGGAACTGCCCATCTAAGCCCACCTGGGTCAGAGGATCCCCAGCCGACCTGTAGGTGCCTGAGCTGAATGGATGCTTGTTGTGGAGTGCAACTGATGTTGTTTGTTACGCAGCAGTAGCTGACTGAGGGGCCCCCAAAGGCCATTTCTCATCACTCTCTCTGGGGGTGCAGTTTTATTGTGGAGTGAGCAAAGGACAAAGTGCTCAGGAGAGGAGCACTTTGTCACAGCTCAGCCTTCCTTCCCTCTTCCACCTCTGGAAGGGGACTAGGGGCTCTGGATGCCGCTGACACTGGAATATCCAAACACCTGTGTGAGAGCCTCTCAGCCAGATGTGCTCCATGGCTGTCCTTGAGCTCCCCGCAGAATGCCAATTGCTTTGGTTTTGTTCCGTCTGCCTTGCAAACCACATCTTCCCTCCAACCACCTTGTGCCTACACTCCGCTTCTGGGGTTCTCATTGCCTATTCCCCATTCTCCACCCCTTCTCTGCACCCCACTTTGGCATGGCCTCTCACTGTCTGCAGAAGGGGTGGAGGAGGCATGGGCAGGGCGGCTGCGCCAATTAGCTGTGGAGAGAGTGGGTCTTGCTGCAGCTGGGGAGCAGGGTAGGTCTGTGGTGGCCACCTCCAGGGCAAAGAGACCCTTTGGATCCAGGAGAATATGCAAAAGCATGCATTAAATAGGCAAAGGCTTAACTTTCCAAGTCCTTTGCTCTGAAGTTCAAGCAGAAAATGTGAGATTTGATATGTTAAATGGATGCAAAGAAAAAAATTCTTCCAGCAGATCCCCTGATCTGAGATTTTTTTTCCCTCCAGATGAGGAAATGAAAGGTGACACAGGCTTTAAAGCATATTTCTCAGAGGTAGCGGCTGTTTAACCTTGAGGTCACTGGGTTGAAAGAAAGAAACTAGGGCCCGAGATGGGTGAGGATTTGCCAAAGATGGCAGTGGTTTGAGGGCAGAGCAGGGACAGGGATCCAGGTGTGCTAGGTCCTAACTGGGCTCTACCTTCACTGAGCAGGTTTTTAGGACCAACCTGGTCCAAGACCAAGGCAGGGCTCACCACCCACATGGTTCAATTTTCTATGGCCTCAGTAGCTATTGCCTATCTTCTTGCTGGAAAATGCCACTTTGCAAGGGTTTAGCTCTTCTCATGGGGTGGCCCTCCTAACTTGGTGTCCGAAGGCTCCCCCCTGGTTGTTCCTGTTGATGATAGGGCTATGCCTCTGTTGCCCCAGAGGCTGACTTCCCTGAATGTGGCTGTCTTCCCACACTGCCGGTGCCTGGGCTGCTGCAGTCCCTGATGCTGCCAATAAGACGTGGAGGCTGCTGTGCTGCTCTGTCTGGCCCAAGGTCGGGGCAGCCCAGTCTTCTCCAGCCCTTCCACGCTGCAGTTTGGGGCCAAAGAAATCCTCATGCATTGGCGAGAGAAAGAAAGGAATCCCCTCCCCTCCATCCACAACCCTGGATCATTTCTTTCTCTTGGATTAACAACTTCATAGGATAATTGACAGAACCTTCACTCCCTTCTAGGCAAAATCCATTCCTATCCTTGGGGAGTGATATTTCTTCCTTAGTCTCGGAAAGACAATCACAAAATGGTCCATGATTGATGTCTAAGAGTTGGGTTTTTCAGTTAGTTTTACTCATGCTTGTTGTATTATATGCATGTAACAAATGGGAAACTGAGGCCCAGAGAGTGTAAGTGGCCAGCCTAAGGTCAGTGCTGGCCATTGTTGCAGTGGTGGTGTTATGGAGTAAATGTTTGTGTCTCCCCCAAACTCATATGTGGAAACCCTAATCTCCAAGGGGGATAGCAATAGGAGGTGGGGCCTTTGGGAAGTAATCAGGTTTAGATGAGGTCATGAGGATGATGCCCTCAAGATGGGACTAGTGCCCTTATGAGAAGAGGAAGCAGCAGGATCTCTCTCTCTCTCTCTGTTTGAATCTCTCTCTCTCTCTCTCTCTCCCCCTCCACGGGCACACACTGGGGAAAGGCCATGTGAGCACGTAGTGAGAAGGTGGCAGTCTGCAAGCCAGGAGATGGGCCCTTACCAGACAGTGAATCTGCCAGCACCTTGACCTTGGACTTCCTAGCCTTTAGAACCATGAGAAATAAATGTCTACTGTGTAAGCCACCCAGTCCAGGGCAGCCCGACAGCCCTATGACGGGCGGTGAGAAGCCAGGCCTCCTGACTCTGAGCCCAACTTTCCTTCCCCACCGCAGTGCCTTTGGAGAAGGCAGACTGTACAACCCGACTTAGCTGGCTTAAGGTTTTGCTTAACTCACTCCTGTGGGGTGCAGGGTGCAGGAGGGTGAACAGTATCATTGCAGTAGCTTAAGACTTCAATTAACCAACTACTTTGGGGTGCAGGGTGCAGGAAGGTAAACTTCATTCTGTCCTTTTGCTGGGGAGGATGGCGTGGGCTTGGCTGAGATTCAACAGCCTTAGTGACAAAGTTGGAAAAATGTTTCTCTCTAAGAACACTTGTGGCAAGAGAGCTGGAACAGACATCTTGCTATCCAACAACTGAGGTAATTAATATTCCATTAACAAGGCCATTACAACTCCTGAATAGAAATATACTTCATCTTAAGGTGTAAAGCCTACTTCTAAGTGAGGTGTAACAGCTGAATAAGCATACCTGCTGATTTATGTCCATAAAACTTAATTTATTAGCAATGTCTTAATTGTGATGGTGCGTACAGTCCCTGAGCCATTAGCAAAATCCTCTAAAAGCCGCTGACGAGAATAATATGCACAATAAATGGGATGAGCAGCACTTTTTCTGCTTCTGAGGCTATAGACTTGCTAATAAGGCTGGGCTGGTCTTTTAATGGAGTGGCCGGGTGGGCAGGAGGGTGCTCCAGCACAGCGTGATGGAGAGCGGCCTCATCCTGTGCCCTGGGACCGGCCCCACTGCTGCATCTGGAAGAACAGGTGGCATTCGGAAATGTAGAGCTACTGGGAGAGGCGAGGGGGCAGGGAGAGGCCTCTCTAAGGCATAGTGAGTGTGGCATAGAGGTGGGTGGGTAGTGGGCCTGGAGGACCAATGAGTTGTTTAGTTTGGCTGGAGAATAATCCAAATTTCGTGTATTGCTTTCTCTCCTCCCTCCATCCTTCCTGTCCTCCCTCCCTTCCTCTCTCCCTCCCTTCCTTCCTTCCTTCCTTCCTTCCTTCCTTCCTTCCTTCCTTCCTTCCTTCCTTCCTTCCTTTCTTCCCTCCCTCCTTCCTTCCTTCCGTCCTTCCTTCCTTCCTTCCCTCCCTCCTTTTTTCCTCTTAGCACTGCTAAGAAGAGCTTGGCTCCATGTTGAGCACACCCAGCACACTAGTATTTGAGTGTCATTGTGAATGCCAAGAGGTGGACCCTGGTCTCCTTCTCACATAGACTCAGACATGCTGCCCCCCTGGAATGCCTGAACTCGAAAGAACAAAAGCTTAGTAGAGCCAAAAACCTATAGACTTCGACAGGAATTATTTTGCACACTGCAGTATCCATCTAGATGAATTTAAGTTACAAAACAGAATCTTCTATTTCTTCTGATAACTGTAACAGTCAGCGAACTGAAATTCTTCCTCCTATTCCTCCCTATTCCCCATCTTCTCCCCACATGGGAAGTAGGGTCTTAGAGTCCTCATGATGGGAGAAGCCATTCCAATGGCTGTCGCCAAATGCTGACACTCAAAAGCTGTTCCCCATTTCTTTCACCGACACCATTTTCTGAAAAGGACAAACGAGAAGGATGGTTTGAATAGCTACACTCCCAGACTGCCACAGTGGCAAGCTTTGTTCCCAGGCCGCCTCCCCCTTGCAGCTCTGCACGCACGGCCCCTTCTTTTCCTGCCACTGTCTGGACCTGGGGCACCAGTGAGCCCAGAGCTGTGGTACCCTTGGAATGGAATGCGCTGGACAGCCCTGCAAGTAGCACCACTGCTAGCTCTACCCAAGATACTTGTTCCCATCAGCCAAACGTTTTTTCTTAGACTAGTTTGAACTGGAGTTTTGTTACCAAAAGCATCTTAATGAATGGAGTCCTGCCATGTGTTGTCCAATACTTTTCTAACTAAACAATGGGAGGGGGTGATGGGGAAGCAGAAAAAGAACAAGCAACATAAGGAAAAGATACTGGCTTTGAGAGGCTGTCAAAATCCTGTTCTAATATTTTTTAATAAACTTTTTTGAGGTGTAATTTACGTAAAATAAAACTCACCTGTTTCAAGCATACTGGTTGATAAGTTTTGATAAATCAATGTATCCACCATGTGACTATCACCTCAATTGCCATACAGAACATTTCCATCTTCCCACAGTGTCTCCTGTTGTCCCGATGCCAAGTTGCTGCTGTGCAACCGCTGTTCTGACTTCTATCATGATAGATTAGCTTGTCTGTTCTAGAAGATCATACGAATGGAATCGTACAGGATGCATTCCTTTTTATCTGGCCTTTTTTACTCAACATAATTGTTTGGAGATTCATTCACATTGCTGAGTGTATCAGTAGTTCATTTTTACTGCAGTGCAGTGTTCTGGGTACAGCACCATTTGTTTATCCATTTGCCTGTAGATGGATATTTTGGTGAGTGCTATTACAAATAGAAGTATATGAACACGTGTACAGGTCTGTATGTGTGTGTGCATATGTGTATACACACACACAGTCTCTTTTGGATAAATATGTAGGAATGGAATTTCCGGGTTGTATATGTTTAATTACATCAGAAACTGCCAAATTGTTTTCCAAAGTGGTTGTACCATTTTATATTCTCATCAACAGCGTATGAGAGTTCTACTTCCTCCACATTCTCATCATCCGATCTTGGAACTGTCTTTTCAAATTTTAACCATTCCAGTGGGTGTGAAGTGGTGTTTCATTGTGGTTTTAATTTGCCTTGGTGACTCATGTTGTTGAATGTCTTTTCTTGTGTTTATTGGCCTTTTGTGATGTGTCTGCTCAAAATTTGCCCATTTAAAAAATTTGAGTGATTTGTCATCTCATTATTAGTCATAAGAGATCTTTATGTATTCTGGATTCTTTATGTAAGCTCCTTGACAGATATATGTGATGCAAATATTTCTTTCCATTTTGTAGCTTGCCTTTTCTTGATTGTCTCTTTTAGAGAGCAGGAGTGTTTTATTTTGATGAAGTCTAATTTATTGTTTTCTTTTATGACTAATCATTTTTCTTTTCTATCAAAGAAATTGTTGCTTAACCCAAAATTGCAAAGTTTTTTTTCTATTATATCTTCTAGAAATTTTATAGTTCTATGTTTATATCTATGATCCATTTCAAATTGTATATGGTGTGAGATAGGAATTGAGTTTACTTTTCTTTCGTATGATATCCAGTTGTTCTAGCTCCATTTGTTTAAAACACTATCCTTTCCCAAATGAATTATGTTGGTGCCTATGTTATTGAAAATCAATTGGTCACATGTATATTGGCCTATTTCTGGACTCTGTAGTCTGTTCCATTGATCTATATGTTTACTCTTATACCAATATTATTCTGTCCTGATAACTGTAGCTTCATAGTACAGTAGTTCCCCCAAATCTGTGGTTCTCTTTCCATGGTTTCAGCTACCCATGGTCAACTGTGGTCTGAAAATATTAAACAGAAGATTCCAGAAATAAACAATTCGTAAGTTTTAAATTACATGCCATTTGAGTATTGTGAAGAAATCTCCCCCTGTCCCACTCCATCCTGCCTGGGATGTGAATCATCTCTTTGTCCAGAGTATCCACACTGTAGATGCTACCTGTAGTTAGTCACTTAGTTTTCAGAGTGACTGTTGGTCTTGCAGTGCTTGTGTTCAAGAAACTTTTAAAAATTTAATAATGGCCTCAAAGCTCAAGAGTAATGGTGATGGCATATTGTTATAACTGTTCTATTTTATTATTTGCTATTTATTTCTAATTTATAAATTAAACTTTATCATAGGTATGTGTGTATAGGAAAACATATAGTATATACAGAGAGTTTGGTACTATCTGTGGTTCCAGGCACCTACTGGGTCTTGGAACATATCGCCTGAGGATAAGGGAGGATACTATATAAATCTTGAAATCAGGTAGTGTAAATCGTCCAACTTTATTCCGTTTTTAGATTTCTTTTAGCTATTCGAAATCTTTTGCATTTTCATTTAGTTTTAGAGTCAGCTTATCAACTTATACAAAAAACTCTCTAGGATTTTGATTGGGATTGCATTGAATTTATAGATCCATTTAGGGAGAATGACCAGCTTAACAGTACTGAGTCTTCTAATCTATAAATATGGTGAAAGTCTCCATTTATGTAGATCATGTTTAATTTCTCCCAGTAATATTTGTCGTTTTCAGTGTAGAGATTTTGCAGTTTTTTCTTAAATTTATTCTGAGCATTTTGTTTTTTAAATCAATACTACTGCATATCAGCTAATTTTTTTTATTGTCTTGTTGTTTATTGTTAGGATCTAGAAGTACAACTAATTTTTGTATAATATATTGTTTTGTGATTTTGCTAAATTTTCTTATTTTTTCTATTAGGTGATTTGGTATATTCCTTGGAATTTTGTGCCATTTTGTTGTTTGGAAAAAGGACCATTTAACTTCTTCCTTTCTAATCTTTATGCCTTCTATTTCTAATCCTCTTCTTCTACTGGCTAGGACCTTCAATGCAATGTTATCTAGAAATGTAAGAACAGACATCTGTGTTAGTCCGTTTTGTGTTGCTATGAAGGAATATCTGAGATTGTGTAATTTATAAAGAGAAGAAGTTTCTTTGGCTCATAGTTCTGCAGACTGTTCAAGAAGCATCATGCCAGCATCTGCTTTTAGTGAGGGCTTCAGGGAGCTTCCAATCAAGGTGGAAGGTGAAGGTGGAACAGGCCTGTCAGATGGCAGGAGAGGAAGCAAGAGAGGGAGCAGGTGAAGCCAGTTTCTTTTAAACCACCAGCTGTCTTGCAAACTAATAAAGTGAGAACTCACTCATTATCATGGGGAGGGCACCAAGGCTTTCATGAAGGATCCACCCCCATGACACAAACACCTCCCACCAGGCCCCACCTCCAACACTGGGGATCAAATTTCGACGTCAGGTTTGGAGGTGCTAAACATCCAAACCATATCAACATCCTTGACATTTTCCTGATTTTAGGGGAAGAACTTTACGTATGATTAGCTGTGGTTTTTTGTTTGTTTGTTTTCATAAAATGTCCTTTATTAGGTTGAGGAATTTCCTTCTATTTTTTAGTTTGCTAGGAGTTTCTTTTTTGTTTATACATTTTATATGATCCCACATTTGTATTGATTTAGGTATTTTCCTGTATGTTAAAATTAGTGAGTATTACACCAAGAGAAATTTTGGAAGGAAAAGATTTAAAATGTAAAAATTAAAACTTCAGGATTACTGAAAGAAAACATCTGGGTAAATATCTTTCTATCTTTTATAATTTAGTGGTGTTGAAGTCCTCTCTAAGCATGTCCCCAAAGCAGAAGCCATAAAGAAAAAAGTTATCAGATTAGACTATATAAAAGTTATAAATTGCTGTTAATGTAGATTAGTCACCGCCTGATTAAAGATGTATGCAACATATATGATAGATAAAAGATTGTACTTTCTAATACATAAAGAGTTCATATACATCAATAGGAAAAATTGGAACAATCTCTTAAATGGGTAAAAGGCATGGACAAGTAATTTACAAAAGAAATACAAATATCCAACAAAAATATGAAAAGATGATAAATATTAACAGTATTAAAATAAATTCAAATAAACAGTAACAAATGTTATTTGGCAGATTGACAAAAATTAATAAAATTTATAATATTTGGTATAAAACAGGGTGGGAGAAAATTTTCACATTGGTAAGATATCCATTGGTAAACATCATTGGAGCATATTTGTTAATAGTTATCAAAAGTGTTAAAAGTGTGCACACTCTTAACCCCACAATTTCACTTCAAGAATTTATTCTAAAGCACAATTGAACAAGTGAGAAAACACTTATGTATAAGGATGTTTGCTGCAAATGATAGACAATATCAAATTTCGGATGTGACCTAAATATCTATCAGTAGGGACCTGATTAAGTAAATAAGCTAAATAAATTGTGCTATAGCCATTCAATGAAATACTATGTAACTATTTAAATGGAGTAAGTGGATCTATATTTATTGAAATAAAAATACGTGCCTTGTTAACTATGCTAATTAGGTGCATAGTTAGACCCCATTTTTTGGTATAAAAAAGGAAATGTGTATATATGTACCTAACACAGTAACTGGCACATTAGTTGGCACTCAGTAAATATTCACTAAATGTACAAATTAAAAATAAAAAGGGTAGATCTTTTTATATAAAATGTTAACAATGATTACCTGTGGGTGGAGGGAGTTCAGGTGATTTTTACCTTCTCTTTCCACTTCCGTATAGTTTGAAAACTTTTTAAAAATGTATATTTTTATGTTTTATTGATATATAATAATTGTACATGTTTGTGGAATACATGTGAAGTTTCAATACTCATATATACATGTGTAGTGATCAAATCAGGGTGATTGGGATATTCATCATGAAAATTTTTTAATAAGCATGTGTTACTTTTATAATCAGAAATAGCAGTAGATCTGTTTGTTTTCTAAAAATATAAAAAGAACCAATAGGACCTGATGGTGGATTGTAAACGGGGCATGCGGGAAATGGAAGAGGTCGGCGAGGGTGACTGCTTTTAGAGTTCTGTCTTCACTCAAGGTAGAGAAATCAGGAGGAGAAGGCCGAGGGTGTGTGTATGTTTGCGTTGATCGTTACATTTTCCACCTGTGGCATCTGGGCACCCAGTGGGGCACTCCGTTGGATGCATGGGTCTGGAGCTCCAAGAAAGAGGCTGGATCACAAACCAATTACTGTTAGTAAGTTGCAAGTCAAAGCGTGGCAGTTACAGTCACAGCAGGGAATGCTGCTGCCCAGCAGAGGGGACTGTGTGAGGAGAGGGTAAGGCGGAGGTCCTGTTGAACACCACCCCCTTGAGGGAGGGTGGGCAGAGTTTCCAGGAGAGGAATCAAAATAGGGAGCTAGGAAGAAGGAGAACCGACAGGGAGTGGAGTTGTGAAATAATGGGGACCAGGGCAGCGGAGAGGTTGAGCTAGGTGTGGAATGAAAAATGCCCAGTGGATTTGACCGTTAGCTAGCAGGGCATCCATGACCTTGGAGGGAGTGGTCTCATTGGAATGGTGGGTGTGGAAGCGCACATGAAATGAACCAGGGGTGGACGCCACGTGAGTTGGTGGAGCAGTAAATGTATTCAATTCCCATGAGACCCTTGGATGAGAAGTCAAGAAAATAACTAGGGTGATAGCCGGAGGGAGATGCAAGGTTAAGGAAGATACTTTTCACAAGGATGGAAGAGATTTGATCACGTTCATAGCCCAAGGGAAGCAGCCAGCTGAAAGGGGACATTCAGAGACACAGGAGAGGAGGAGTATGGCTTCACACGGGGGTCAGAAGTCAGAACTGGAGGAAGGGAATAGGTCCATGGCACCAAGAAGAGAAGGATTAGTCCTAGAGGAGATGACCGTCTCCCACTATGGCGGGGAGAAGGAGGAGAAGAGGGGGTGGGTGCGGTGGTGGCTGGAGGGTGGGGGCAACACTTAGAGGTGGTTCACGCTGGATTTTCACCCTTGGTGATGTTTCATCGTCTCGCTACAGAAAGACCAGAGTTTTAAGGTTCCCGCTTGATGAAGTTGGCTTGACGCAAAGCAGTAATGAAAGTTGCCAATGGAGAATGTGGCAGGAATCAGCCCGGGTGTCAAATTCACTCAGCCCCTATGTGCAAATAGATAATTACGAGGGCTCCCTACCAGGCGAACGGATCAAGATTCTTCCCGTGCGTAAGCCGGCACATGTTTAAGATTTCCAGAATACAGATTTCCGAAATAATGATTCTAATAAACAGTGGTTATCTTAACTTTATTTTCAGGCCATAAAACACATCCTTTGATAAATTATTTCGCCTTCTATCCCCAAGAGCACCTCTCCATGCAAGCCTCCCCTCCCCCGGCCAGCAGCCGCCCGAACGGCGGCTCCATATATTATTCATTCCAATCAAATAAGACACAGTGGTGCCTCAGTAAACTTGCTTTTCATATCAGAATTGCTCTTATTGAGTAATACATACTGCAGACCCCAGCTTCCAGCACCAGGCCTGAAATGAGCAATTCTCTCATTGTAATAATGTGCCTCTGTCATCTCCTTATTATCAGCATGATAAAAGATGAAATATTCACAGATGCTGCCCTCCTAACCTGATCACAGCTTGATATTTGAGCTTTGGAAATGAGTTTTATAAGCTTTAATATACTCCTTGGCGGAGTGACCCCTGAAATTAAACATTATTACAGAGCGGATATTTAAAAAGCTGGGGCCGCAAATTACATCAAAATGAAAATATTAAGGAGTATTACGAATATACCAAGTGGGAGCTCACAGCTCTGGAAGCTGTGAACGCCCGAGAACTCCACACGCGGGTGTCAAAAACATCAGAAAAAATAATAACAGCAGAGACACCTTGACTTCGGTTATTTTATACTTAGGACTAAACGAAATTATTTGAATGGATTTTTTTTTTCCTCCTGTAGGCTAGCTTTCCAGGAGGGGGGGAAAAAACCCATTATTCTCAACTTTAGGTTCCTAATACATTTCACGCTTGGTTTAAAGGGGCACCCTTCCTTTTTTTTTTTTTTTTCCTGGTGCATGGATAAATAAAAGAAATACCTAAATATAATGAAACCAAAGATCATGCTAAGAAAAAAGTGAGCAAACATGACTAGAAAGAGCCTCTGGATTCAATTTCCCTCCCGATTGGCACTCTGATGGACAGGCTCCCAGCAACACCGGGGCTGCTGGAAACCCAGGAGGAGAGAGACAGGGTCACCAACCTGCCATAGCGCCGTGGCAGTTTCCGGATGGGGACCTGGGGATGCTCTGGAGCACAGCACTGTCTGCTCGAGCCTCACATAGGACTTCTGTTTCCTGGCAGTGGGGGCTGGGCTTGGGTACCGTGGATGCCAACCAGTGATTCCTAGTCTCACGCCCGAATCCTGCCGAATGGGAAGCTTCACAAGGGCAGGGGCGGTGCCTGGCTTGTTCCCACCTGTATTCCCAACATTTACTCCAGGATTCAGATGGGTGGTCCTTAACGAATACTATATTTATTAAATGAATAAATGAATGAATGGGAAAGAACAAATTACTTCCCAGTTTGTTTCCTCCCCTGCTCCCAGAGGGGTTCTTTCCTTCCATGGACTTGCAGAGAACACACAGGGAACCTTCCCGGGGCCCCATCTTTTAGTCTTTACCTAGGGCTGTAAAACTGATTTGCACATTTTGCTTGTAGGCTATTCCAAATACTTTGTTGTGATGCATTATACACATTTTGCTATCTGATTGACATTGAAGGCTTCTTTTTCTGGTTGTTCCTTTTTTATATTCATCTCTCTGAGCCTCGGTTTCCTCAGCTGCAAAATTGGGACACTAACACTCAACTTGCTGGTTGCTGATAGGATGGAACGAACACAAAATGATGTGTTGGTTCTTCCCCTTCCCTTCTTCTTTTGTGGCTCTGAGATGGCACAGATGTATTGATCAATTCAAAATAATATTTTTTATTTAAAAGCAACAAATAAAAATCCTTTCCCTTAGTGGCAGATCAATGTTTTTATGTGTCAAGATTTTCTATTACAAACCTCAAATGTATTTGTGTGGTGGGGAAGGGACAAGACATCCATAGCAAAAGAAATAAAAGCATGGATTTTGGAATGGCTAGACTGGGGTTTCAGTCCTGACTTTGTCCAATTCTAGCTGTGAGACCTTGGGCAAGTTACTTAACTTCTCTGAGGTTTGGTTTCCTCATTTATAAAAATGGGGATAATGGTTATACTTACCTCATTTGCTAGCTTCAAAAATTAAATAGGAAGTGTAAAGGTTAGGGAGAGAAGAAGCAAGACAGTTGTTATTTGCAGCTATATTACTGACTATGTAGAAACCCCAAAAGAAACTATAGATAAATTATTAGAAGAAAAATGAGACTTTAGCAGGGTTGCTGGATACAAAATCAATATACAAAAGTCAATACAATTTTTAAATACTAATAGCAATCAGTTGGGAAGTTTCATTTAAAATAAACCATTCACATTAGCAATAAAAACATAAAAGTACCCAGGAGTAAATATAACACAAGCTATGAAAGTTTTTTATGGAGAAAATTATAAAATTTTATTGAAATAAGTTACATTAAGACCTAAATAAGTAGATTATATCATATCCTTGGACAAAATACCCTACATTATAAAGGTATAAATTCGTCAAAGTACTCTTGTGATTCAATGCAATTCCAATTAGATTTACAACACAGTTTGAACTTGACAAGGTAATTCTTACATTTATATAGTATAACAAATGGCCAAGGTCTTGTTAAAGAGGAAGAATAAACCAGGGGGTTTTTCCCCTACCAGATAGCAAGATTTATCACAAAACCATAGTAATTAAGGTAGTGATAGATGAATAGGACAATGAAACAGAAGAAACGGTCCAGAAACAAATCACGCATACATGGAAAATTGATTTGTGATGGAGTGGACATTGTAGATTGGTGGGAAAAAAATGGAATATTCAATTGATACTGCTGGAAACATTGGTTATCTTTACTGAATAAAAAAAGGATTTGGTTCTTACGTTACAATCTACACAAAGATAAATTCCGTGTGAATTAAATAACTAAAAATAAAAGGAAAAACTAGAACACTCTTAGGACACGATGTAGGAACACATCTTCATAACAGTGAGATCATTGAAAAATGCACACTATAAAGGAAAAGGTTAATAAATTTGACTGCATTAGAATTAGAAACTTGTTCCTCATAAGACACCGTAGAGTGAAAAGACTAGCCTCACCCTGGGAGAAGATATTTGTAACACACTTAACCAGCAAAAGATTAATATCAAGAGATATAAAGAATGATTGCAAATGTGTCAGAACAATACATTTTTAAAAGACTATTGGGCAAAAGACATACGCAGGTATTTTCTAGAAGGGGAAACGCAAATGGGGAGTAAACATATGAAGAGATGCTCAACCTCACTGATAATCAGGAAATTGCAAATTAAAACCATAATGAGGTACCATTACATGTCCATCAGATTGCCAAAAATGAAAACTATGGCAACACCAAGTGTTGGTAAGGATGTGGAGTAGTGTAAACTCTCATCTAAAACTGTTGAGAGTGTCAATTTGTACATCCACTTTGGAAAACTTTTTACCATTGTCTAGCTAAGTTGAAAACACACACACACACACACACACACACACACACACACACTATGACCCAACAATTCCATTCCCAGAATATACCCTAAAGAGACTCTTGTATGTGTATACCAGAAATATACAAAAATGTTCATAACATCATTTTTTATAATAGCAAACATAATAAACTTGACCAAAATGCCTATCTATAGTATAATGGATGAAGAGGTTGTGTTAATTTACACAAGGAAATGCTATTCAGAAGTAAAAATGAATATATAACTGATATATATTAAGTAGGATGAATTTCCCAATCAATATTATGTGAAAGAAGGCAGTCATAGAAGCATATCTATAGTATGATTCCATTTATAGAAAATTCATTGACAGGTAAATACAATTATATTTTGTTTAGGGATCCATACATAGAAAGTAAACTGTAGAGAAAGTCCAAGGAATGATTAAAACAAAGTTGAAGCTAGTGGTTACCCTAGGATGAGGCAGGACTGATAGGGAATGGTATGAGATGGGAGGAGTACATAGAAGAGGTGCTGGAATATTCTATTTCTCAGCCAGGGTTATGGGTACATGAATTTTTATTTCATAATTATTTCATTAACAGTACATGTATGTTTTAAACCCTCTTTTGCATGATACATTTTTATAATAAGTAACAAAGAAACAAGCTCAGAGGTGGGCAGTGGTTTGCTCAGAGTAAGACGCATAGCAAGGCTATAAACCGCTGTGATCTTCCGGCTGGTGTCCTTCCCTGGAGAGTTAACAGGTGGCCTGAGCCTTCTGCTGACTGTGGCTCTCTCCACCTCCCCTGTGTGCTCTTGACTCCTGAATCCTGCAGCTCCTTCTGCTGCTGTGTAGGCCTCCCCCATGGCATGAGAAATTAAGTTAGGACGCCGTATTTCCAAACAGGACTCTGTATTTTCTTACAATCCATCATTAGGAGACAACATTGAAACCCAAATACCAGATGTGCCAGTTATCAACAAAAGGGCCAGTTTGCAAGTCTTATTTCTTGAGCATTTATCAAATGCCAGAAATTTCTGGCAAATGCCAGAGAAGAGTTGCAGAAAAGCTGACATCAGAAAGGACTTTGGGGATAACATTGTCCAAGCCCCTCATTATGTCTGACAGCTAGAAACTTACCCAAGGCCACAGAGCCAGGAAGTGGTGAAGTTGGAACTAGATTGCCTAACTCCTGAGCTCCCTGGGAAGCTGTTTCCCATGCCCAGTGTCAGCAGCAACATCATGCTGTCCTTAGGTTCCTGAAAACCTTCAGAATCCTAGAGAGCAAATGGGATGCGTACACGTGGGTTCCCATGATTATGGCCTCTGGGTTGCAATAACATAAAGAATCTTCTGAATCATCAGAGAAACACCCTAAAATGTTCTGAATCATTTTGGTATTAACTGCATTCTAGAATCTAGAACCTAGGGTATTCCAAAGTCTTGGCTAATAAGGGTATTCATTGTTTCAGCAAATATTTGCTCTTGCTTATCGATTGAAAAGCATAGAATTAGCATATGTGGAGTTGTTGGGGAGGCAGGCTGAAACCAAAAGGAAGGAGGCCTGTTTTTAAGGAGAGGAGACCCCTGTGAAGTTGAATAGAGAAAGGTGAATCAAGACATTGGTGTAAAGGTGGTGTGTTAATTGTTTATTGCTGCTGTAACAAGTTACCACAAACTCGGTGGCTTTAAACAGCATATATTTATTATCTTGCAGTTCTGTTGGTTAGAAGTCTGGTGCAGATCTCACTGGGCTAAAATCAAGGTCGGTGTGGCTGCATTCCTTGCTGGAGGCTGTAGGGAGACACCATTCCCCGGCCTTTCCTGTCTTCTAGAGGCTACCTACATTCCTTGGCTCCGGGGCCCTTCCTCCATCTTCCAAGCCAGCAACACTGCTATACTCGATATGTGAGGTTAGTGCTGAGAAAACAGACATGACCTCTGCCATTATGAAGCTAACAGTCCAGTGGGGAAGTTGGCCATTGATCATTCACCCAAATATGAAATCACAGGTGGTGGCAAGGCTATAGGGGAGCATGTAGGGTGTAGGGAGCCATGAGAACATATAATGGGAAACCCAGTGTGGGTTGGGAGAGTCAGGCAGAGCTTCATGAGGAAGTCACTTTCAAGATGAAGGTTGATTGAACATTAACTAGCTTGGGGGTTTTGTTTTTACCCCAGGGAAGGTGGGTGTAGGGCAGAGGGAGACCAGGACAATACAGGGGGAGGGCACATGCCTCTAGGGCAGGAGGGGTTGGAGAGAGATGACGACAGGACTGTTTTCACAGGAGACTTCATGTTTGCAGACAGCCCCAGAGTTAGCAAGAGGAATAAGGGCAGCTGGAGAAACATTTTATCCCAAAGCACCCAAATGCGCTGATGGAGTTAAGCACTGTGCACCCTCTTGGGTCAGAGGCCTATTTATTTGGGGTGGGATGACAAGACAAGGCTAATATCTTGTCCTTCTAATTCCCATTCCTGAGCTCAAGGGACCTACTCTCAAAATCTGGCTTTCTTCCTCTGAGATAAAGGTGGCTGCTTTTGGACCGTGGCTAAATTACTTCTTGGCACCTGACTTTAGGAATTTGTTAATTCAGGAAGCCAAGAAATTCAGCCAGGTCTCAAAGTGTTATCCAGCCAAGGTGTGCATTCCAGCTGTCTCTGGCTGTGACTGGAACTCTGTCTTTTGTCTTTCCCCTCTTTCCTTTCATCAGAAACAGGGTCTGCTTATCATAGGTCTATCTGTCCCAAGGTTGCTCATTTTTCATTTTCTTTGTATCAATTAGAACCAATGCTTGCAAGTGTTAGGAACTCAGTTGGGGCTAGCAAAAAATGTGGGTTTATTACAAGGGTTTTAAGGTGTTTTGTGAAATCCAAAAAGAGACATGTGGCTGGGCCTTAGACCCAGGTGGTAGAATATTAAGCAGAATTCTCCCCTCTGTTTCTGCAACTGGCAGGGAGGATGGGGCTCTGCTCCACTCTCTCAGTCAAGGGTAGCATAGATAGAGCTTAGAGAGGAGCTAGTCCTTCCCAGGAAGCAGAAAAAACTCACTGTGCAAAAGGAACAGGACGCCCTGCTTTTTGCTATTAACCACAGAAACTTTCCCCACTAATAAAATGTGACCCAGTGAATGTCTAGACTCAATCAGTCAGATCAGCCCCGTCTCCTGCGTCAGGAGAAGCTAGTGCAGGGATGCAGAGAGGAGGTGGAATGTTGCTAGGCGCAGCCCCCTTCTGAGCTGAGTTAGAAATGTGAGGCAAAGGGAGACAACTTCCTCTTGCTAATGACCAATCGAGTTAGGTCTCAAAGTGTCACCTAAGTGAGCAGGTCACTCATGCATCCTATGTCCTGGCCTATGTGCAGGTCTCATTTCAGTGTTCCCCTGCTCTTGAAGTCAGACATGGGCACTGGCTCCTCATTGGTCCATCTGTCCCAACATGGCTCCTTTAGGGGATTCTTATTTCTGATTGGCTCCCGCACTCCCAATGTTGCTTTAGCGGAAGAGAGAGCGTACTGCTCATTGGTCCAGCTGCATCTGTCTCAGTACATCAAAACATAGCAATGCTAGAAATGAACACATTTTTGTATCAGCATTTGCCATTGGAGGTAAATTACTTTTGCTTTCATATCACAGCTTTTGAAGATCATGAACGTGCCCAGTATTTGCTTTTCTCTTTTTATGTCCCAAGGTAGCCATGAACAGAATTTTAAGACAATCCTTGTTGTGCATTTTGAGGCTTTAGGTCCAAAATGTGGCAGAGAGTTGGAAAGAGAGCCATTCCTTCTGCCTCTGCATGGAACCCACCCAGACTCTCTCCAGCAAGGTCTGGGTCACAGCATGAGGGTGCTCTGCTTCAGCCCTTGGGGCAGGAGTGGCTCCACCTTTTGTGCTATTCTTGTATTCTTTAGAGTTCTCTTTATTTATCCTTTTACTCCAATCTCCTGATATAGCTACTAATTTTTATGTTAAGCTTTCTCTTTTCAAATTGCTATGTGTTTTCTCTCTCCTGATTGGACCTAGACTAATCCACTGAGGTCGAAGAGTTACGGTTACACCAAAGAACGGAAATCCCAAATTTCAAATTAGGTTTTATCATTCCCATTTCCCACATGGGAAGTTGAGACTAAAGGGGATATGTCTTCTGCAGCGGATGCTGTTGGTACCCTGCCTATTTCCCCTTGCCTCTGACATGTCAGAGCACTTATACTGACTCACATTTGCCAGAACCTGCATTTCTGCGGCCGAGGGCTTTCTCCAGTTGTCAAAACTTCTGTAGCAGGTAACAGTGGTTGGGGGAATTAATACTCTTCTGGAGCAGCCCTCAACCAATGATGGACAGGAGTGGTACGTAAACACCCTATCTCCTTGCTCCCTGGGGATGGGTAACTCTGGGTGCTTGTCTGCTCTGACCACCAGTTTCCTTAGTGGTGTGAAGCTCCATTGCCCACTGTAGTAACCAGACGGATAATGCACCTGACACTTCCCCACTTCCCAGCCAGTGTTTCTTTCACCTCCCAAACAAACCACTTGCACTCAGATCCCTTTCTGTGCTTCTGCTTCTGGGGGAACCCAACCAGGGCATTTATCTAAGGTCACGCAATGTGGCAGTGGTGGAGAAAGGACCAGAGCCCAGTTCCTCTTGCTCTGTAGACTAGCTCCCATGCACTACTCTGCTTGGCCCCTATGTTCTTAGCAAATCTTGCTTCATTAATAAGACATTACATGTGAATTCATGGTTACTTATCAGCTAATTTTCAAACTTCCAGCTTTCTATCTGGTTGAAAGTGTGTTGGAGATGCCAGTCACACACGCCCTTGTAAAAGTAGCCTCTTCTACTCGGGCCCCTGCTCACTGGGAGAGGGTCTAAGTGCCCTGTTTATAATAAGATGGAGGTCTTTTATTGAAACTTCCCTATATGCCAGACCCTTTGTTAAGCACTTACCTTTATTGGCCCACGCAATCTGCACGACAATCCTATGCAGTATGGTAGGTGTTTGTTGTGTAATTCTGCAATTCTGAGACATACCATTCATGTATTAATTTTTTGGGAAATGGGGGACACTATCACATTAAAGGCATGCATCAATTGTAAGACACATCCCAATTTCAGAATACTAAAATGTGAAAAGATACAGGATTATCTTCATGTAACAATAAGGCCTTGGAAACTCACAGAGGTTAAGTAATGTGCCCGAGCTCACACAGTTAATAAATGGTGGAGCTGGGATTCAAACCCAGGTCTGTTTGACCCTAGAACTCATGGTACTGAAAGATGGCCCAGTTCTTTCTCTCCCCTCCTTCCTCTTCTCCGCATCCTCTGCCCAGCTGGTTGGCCCAGGTATGTACACTTGATCTCCAGGTGTTCCAAGCATCATCTTTCTTCCAGGAATGAGCATTTCTGCTCAGGGAGACTGAACCTGCCTGGGCTGCTGAGCTAGGACACCTGGAAGAGGCAGAGCCATGGCAGGCTAGAGCCTTGGACAAGCTGAGGCATGAGGGAGCAGACACTGCAGGGAAGGAGGCATCTTGGGGAGGGGAGAATATGGTAGAGCCACTGAGAAGGTGAGATGGAGAGAGCTACCAGCTCCTGGGGTGTTCTCACTCTGTTTCCTCCAGGAGGATTCTAGAACATTCTCCTGAATTAAAGTAATACCATTTATGTGCCAGGCACATGCTAAGCCTTTCCATACATGATCTGTGTCATGCTCATGACAATCTTATGTAGGTTCTGTTCTCACCCGTTTTAGTTGTCCAGATAATTTCTTTCTATTTTTTTTAGTAGAGACGGGGTCTCACTCTTGCTCAGGCTGGTTTCGAACTCCTGACCTTGAGCAATCCTCCCGCTTCAGCCTCCCAGAGTGCTAGGATTACAGGCGGGAGCCACCGCGCCCGTCCCTCACCCCGTTTTAGAGTGGAGGACACAGGCTGACTTCGATCTCACAGCTGGAAAGTGGCAGAACTGGATCTGGATCCATGCAGTTCCCGCCCAGCCTTGTGCTTCTCATTCCTATATAACCTTCCTTTGGGATCATCAGAAACAATAACAACAAACAAACCCCAAACCACCTTTTTATTTTTGTTGGTTTGCACAAGTCTGTGATCCTTGGCTCTAAGCAATCCTGACTAGAACGGAAGTTTTCACAAAGGATTTTGTTTTCCCCTCTGGGTTTATCCTGTTTGACTATGGTGTCAGTGACAACATCTGCTTTGTATTTTCACAGAATCTTTTTCAAAGCTTGTACTTGAAGCGTGACTGAGTATTTGGTTTTTGGGCTGAGTGGATATGTTTTATTTCTCTGATAATCCACATCTCTTGGGCACACGGTGGCTGAAAATTGGATTGTCTGATTCATCTGAGCAGTCTGTGCCCCAAGACCAGCTTCTTACATCCCCTCTCCCCCTCGTTGATGGATGAATCCATTTGAACAGGGTTTTATACTTCCATGTAATTTGTTTACTGATTCATGTGCTCCTTCAGCAGTGGAGTGTTTACTGAGCACCTCCTCTTTGCTAGACATTGTGTTGGCGACCAGAGAGCTCAAATGACAGCGTCCCTGGCTTCAAGGAGCTCACAGAGCATGGTGAGGGGTGGATGGTGGGAAGCAACAAGGTCACTGATGACCCTGTGGCATCCCAAGAGCTGTCATAGATGCAAGCACAATGTGACAAGACTCTGGAAGAGCAGCAAGTGCATCAGACTGGGGGTTCTAGCAAGGTGTCCATGTGAGCTGACCGCAGCATTGAAGGACAGGTGGGCTAGATACACAGAGTCGGTGGAGGTGGGAAAGCATTTGAAGAGAGACAGCAGTGAGGATTAAAGTCAGGAGAAAGTTGGGAGAACTGCAAAGCACCCAGGGTTGCAAAAGCACAGGCTGAGTGGGCATAGGGGCAGAGTGATCATGAGATCACACCCACGAGGGCCTCAGGGGACAGACTGAGAAAGATCCTTACTAACAAGTGAAGAAATCTGGATTCTATCCCAGAAGCAAGAGGAAACCAGGAAAGGGTTGAAGCAGGGAATGGTTGTTGCTGGGTTGATTCCTGATGGTGGCAGTGGGGTGGGCGGGGTGGAGTGGCATTTCCACTGCCAGAAAATCCAATTGGGAGGCAGTCCTGTCACCCAGGAGAGCAGTGACAGTGGGAGCGGAGGAGGGAGAACATATCTAAGAGACATGTGGTAGTGGAAGTGGCTGAACTTGGTTGAACAGGGCAATGTTGAAGGAGAGGGAGGGCGTCCTTCATGCTTAGGTCAGTGGCTCAGGTGGCTGTGCGGTGGTGGCCTTGTTTACTGAAATGGTGATGGAGGTGGTGGCGCAGGCATGGGGCTAGGGCTGGAATGGGAGGATGAGTTCAGATCTGAATATGCTGAAATAGATGTGGCTGTGGGACATTTAGGGGGATGTTGGATATTTGGGGGTAGACGGGTAAGAACCAGAGACACGCGTGATCAGAGAGCATCCTACCACTGCCTTGGGAGTGAGATATGACCATGGTGTAAGGAAAACTCCTTTGCTTATCTTATTCATCTTGGATCTTTTCTAACAAGGTTTTTATTTGGAAAATTCCCCAGTCTGTTTTTGGGGCATGTAGTCAAATCACAATGTTGCTGTACCCAACACGGATAGCTTCCCTGGAAAGATACATCTTCCTACCCATTTGGATGCAGCATGTCAGAGCTGACGTTGGGGCTTTTGCTTCCTTGCAGTTTATCGATACATTCCTTGCTTTTGGTATCCGTAGTCCTCTGGCCATCACCAAGTCAACGGGATTCTAATATTCCTTTCCCTGATCCAACCAAAGCTCTTTGTAAATTGGACTCAGCAGGAGTAAGTCCAGTGACCTCATAAATAGTGGAAATGATTGCAAATCAGAATTCATATATGTTCCCAACTCAGTGGGTATCCTTCTCCCCCACAAAGGAAGCAATCATCGCTTTCAAATTTCTGTTTGCCCTTTTACTCAGCTATGTTGGAAGAAAATATGTAGAGAGATTTTGCTCTATAAGCCTGAAAGGTCCATTTCTTCCAGCCTGAAAAAATAAAAGTCCTGTGTCTGGCCCTGTGTAGTCAGGGTGTCCCACTTGAGGAATGACCAGAGGTGTGAGGGTCTGGCTGGGAGTTCACAGAAATGTTCTTCTGTGGGCACTTGGGAAAATATTTCATACTCAAAGAAACCCTTAAAAATTTTGTAGCAGAGACTTCTAATGCTCCATCAATATCTGTGTTTTCCCCTCCTTCCATGGCACACTGCCTTTCTCTGGCACAGAGGCAGGGCCCTGTGACATAGTTTGGCCAATGAACACAGGCAGAAGTGATTATGTCCCTTCTGGGCTTAGCCCCTCTGAGCTCCTCCACGTTCTTTCTTCCCTGTTTTCTGGCTTTTGCAGTGATCCAGCAGAGCACTTTGAGTCCCTAAAAGATGACAAAGTAACTAGATGAAAGGAGCCTGGATCCCTGAATGACTGCATGGAGCAGAATCCCACCCACGGGCCTGCATTACACACTATTGTGGAGGAGAAATAAATCTTCCTTGTATTTCCACACTGAGATTTTGGAGTTGTTTAATGTGGGTTTTACATGGTCCTTTCTAATATGTATTTCTTTGCTGAGTACTGTTTTAAGAGCCCTGATTGGGTTTGTATGGAAAAGGCTTCTTTTCCTTCCCTCCTTCCTTCCCTCACCCTCCCTCTGCTTTTTCCTACAGAGAAATAAATGAATCCAGTGATTTCTGCTTTTGATGCATCAAGGGTACCTTAGGTGGAGTAAGGGCAAGAGATTGCTTTGGCGAGAGCATGGATGGCCTTAGAGTCTCATCCTGCCTGTAGCTTTTACTAGCTGATAAATCAATTGGGCGTGACCTCAGTTTCCTCACTTGTGCAATGAGCGTATATGAACAAGAGGGGTTGCTGGGAGAATTAAAGAGATCATGTATATGAAAGCACAGTTTTATAAACTGTAAAGCTCTGTATGCCTGTGGATGACTATCAGGGAAGTAGGTGGTTGTTGAACCTTTCCTGAGTGATGTCTTCATTCCCTCTGTTCTCTCACCTTCCTCTGCAATTGTAGGCATCCACATTTGTTAGTGGAAGCACCAACATTGTGTCCCAAATTCTACCATGTTTCACTGGTGGAAAAATATTCCTTGGATAGCATTTATAGAAAGTAAAGTTAATTTTGCCCCTCTCAATGCCTTTTTCTTCTTCTTTTAGTGTTTGCTAGATTTATGGAAGGAGAATTCATAGTAGAGTTAATAAGTCAATTAAATTTCATTTAGTTTACAAAAACCCTCCATTCTAAAACCTCCCAAGAAATAAAACTACATCTATTCACAGAAATTGCAACACTATTTTTCTGAATAAACAATTTCTTTTTGTGTTTTATTGTTTTTATGTCCTAAAAGGACAGAGAGATTCACCAGTCTTGGAATTTCCATAATTTAAGAGCAATCATTTGCTTTTTCTAATTTGTCCTAATGAGCTCACATTTTTTCTTTATCAGACTCATTTTCTCTGGCAAAAGGTCATCCCGGGCAATCATCCATGTCTGCTGGGTATAAATTGTTTTCATAACAATTTTCATTTGCCTTGGAAAATGTGCCAGGCTGAAAACACAGCCACTCTGTATCTGTGACAGTGTACATCGTATTTCCCCCATTTGCTTGGGTGCATCAGCCTTTCAAAGAGTAATAAGCTATAGAATTAGTAATGTTGGCTGGTAATGTGAACTGCCAAGACTCCTTCCCTGCTGAAGGTTTTGCTCACAGCCCCTGCCTTCCAGCACGGCACGATTGTCGTGCCTCCTTTCTCTGGCTCAGCCCTGCCTCCAGAGCCCACTGTTGCTCTCCTCCCACCTGGTGAGTGAGCTTTCTGGCTGCCCTTGCCTTGGACTTGGACATCAATCCCCCTTTCCCTTGTGCCCCATTGCTGAAGGCTGCTCAGGCCCACTTCTACCTCCATCCTCAGCTCCTGGAGGTCCTGGGCCAAGCCTGGGACCCTGTGATAGCCAGAGATGGGAGGGTTCCAAAAGCACTACATTTAACATTTTATCTTAATTCTCCAAATGTTCAAGCATGTATTCTATTGATTCACTCATTCATTTAACAAACATTACCAAGCTCTACTCTGTTCCAGGGACTGAGCACAAAGACACAAGAGAACACATTTCTGTCCACGGAGTGTTACAGTCCAGGAGTGGAGATGGACAACTGGATAAGAAATTGTTCGGCTGTTGCATACAGTGGAGATGGAGGGGGAGCAGGGTGTCAGCTTGAAAGGTTCTGCTCAGGATCACATCAAACACATACGACGTTCTGAAGGAGGAGCTAGACCGGCCCTGTCCAATAGGAATGTAATATAAGCCACAAATGTAAATTTTGAAAAATCTTAAAAATAAAATTAAAAAAATTATACAGTAAAATTGACTTTTTTTCTTTTGGTGTTCAGTTCCATGAATTTTAACACATGTAATAGATTCCTGTAACCATGGCCACAGAGTACAGAACAGTTCCATCGCTCCTCCAAACCCCGCTGAGCTACCCCTTTGGCATCACACGCTCTCCAACCCATAATGTCTGGCAACACTCTGCTGTTTTCCACCACTACAGTTTGGTCTTTTTAAGAATGTCAAATAAATGGAATCATATAGTATGTAACCTCACGCGATTGGCTTCTTTCACATAGCACAATGTCTTTAAGATTCATCCAAGTTGTGTTTATTGATAGTTTGTTCCTTTTGACTGCTGGGCAGTTTGTCATGGTCGTACCGCAGTCTATCTATTCATCCAGCAAAGAACATCTGAGTTGTTTCCAGCATTTTTTCTCTTTTTCTTTTCTTTTTTTTTTTTGAGACAGAGACTCGCTCTGTTGCCCAGGCTACAGTGCCATGGCGTCAGCCTAGCTCACAGCAACCTCAAACTCCTGGGCTCAAGTGATCTTCCTATCTCAGCCTCCCGAGTGGCTGGGACTACAGGTGCACACACCACACTCAGCTAATTTTTTCTATTTTTAGTAGACATAGGGTCTCATGCTTGCTCAGGCTGGTCTTGAACTCCTGACCTCAAGCAATCCTCCTGTCCCAGCCTCCTAGAGTGCTAGGATTACAGATGTGAGCCACCACACCCACCTCTAGCTTTTGACTATCACAGAAAAAGCTGCTGTGAACATTTGTGTATAGGTTTTTGTGTAAACATAAGCTTTCATTTCTCTAGGGTGAATGCCCAGAGGGAGGGCTGCTGACACATATGTGTGTGTATGTTTAACTTCATAAGAAACTGCCGACCCTTTTCCATCATGGCTGTGCCTCTCTGCATTACCAACAGCAATTTATGAGAGTTCCAGTTGCTCCTGATCCTCACCAGCACTTGGTATTGTCAATATTTTTTGTTTTAGCCATTCTACAGGTATGCAGTATTATCTCTTCATAGCTTTAATTTGCATTTCCCTAATAACTAGTGAAGTTGAACATCTTTTCATGCATTTATTTGACTTCCTTATATTCTCTTTGGTGAAGTATCTGTTCAAATCCTTTGCCTGTTTCTTATTATTGCACTTTGAGCATCCTTTATATATTTTGGATGCAAATCCTGTGTCAGACATGTGGTTTGAAAATAGTTTTTCCCAGTCTATAGCTTGCCTCTTAATTATCTTGCTGGTGTCTTTGGCAGAGCAAAAGTTTTGCATTTTTATGGAGTCCAGTTTATCAATTTTCTCTTTTGTGGATCATGCCTTTAGTGTCATTTCTAAGTGCTCCCTGAATTTTAATTTTTTAATAGCCATTTTTAAAAAAGTAAAAGGATACAAGCAACATTAATTTTAATAATATGTTTTATTTAACCTGATATTTCTAAAATACAATATTTCAATATATAAGCATTTTACAAATTATTAAGAAGATATTTGTTTTACATTCTTCTTTTGTACTTGGTTTTAAAAATCCGTTGTGTATTTTATACCTACAAGCCATCTCAATTCTGACTGGCCACATTCCAGGTTCTCCATAGCCACACGTGACTAGTGGCTACTGTATTGGAGAGTGCAGAGCTACAGCATGTGAAAAGTTCTCAGAACTGACAGTTGACAGCTCTTAACCCCCTCAATCACATTAAGGATACAAAAGAGGAATCAAAGATTTGGGGAGGATTTTTTTTGGGGGGGAGTTTCTTCAGAGAAAGCTGTGCTGTGGGTTCCATCCCCCTCCCCTGGAAGGGTTGAGACTTGATACCTCTTTTTTTTTTTTAATTTCAGAATGTTACGGAGGAACAAACATTTAGGTTACATATATTGCCTTTGCCCTGCCTGAGTTAGAGCTACAAAGCATGCCCAGCCCCCAGATGATGCTCACCACACCCATTAGGTATTATATACCCATCCTCCTCTCCCCTCCCACCTGCCCGACACCCGGTGATGTTACTTCCTTGCATGTACCTAAGTGTTGATCAGTTAGTACCAATTTGATGATGAGTACATATGGTGCTTGTTTTTCCATTACCTCTTAATCTTAAACCAGGGCAGAGAAGCTTTGGAAGGGGAGGCTGCTGTGCTGTGAGCCCCAGGGGAGGGCTGGGGATACCTGCTTCTTGCTTCAAGCCTTGAGAAAGGGTTTTGTGGGGTCACTCGTAGAGCTTAGTACATCGCTTCTAGTTTGAGGGATACAGTTAACTGTGTCTGATTTACACCTAAGAGACCTGAAAGTCAAGAGACTGGCTTAGGCAGACTGTGGTGGCCTAGTAGAAGTTGCTGTATTTGGAGGCCCTGTCCTCCCATCTCGTGGGATAAAGAATGTAAAAGAATGCAGGAGGGTTTCCTGAGAGTGTGCTAGAGAGAAAGCCAGTGTAAGGTGCTGTCCAGGAGAGCCACCTTCAGGGACAAAGAAAGGACCTCAGCAGGGAGAAGCTGGAGGTGTCACCCAATGCCTTGAAACCAGGGAAGGACAAGTGACTGGCCTGGGCAGAGATACATCTGTCATTGTCAGGAGAACTGCAGCTGAGAGAGAGTGGTTTCTCCAAAGAACCTCCGAGAGAAAGGGAAGGAGTCAGCTTGAAACCTCTGCTAAGTTGGAGAACAGCAATGCTAGGTCTCCATGTACCTGACCAAACAGAGCCTTCTGGCTCCCTTCCCTCTTTCTCCTCTTTGTACTCCATCCCTGGAGAGGTCAGAAACGTGGTTAGCAAATTGGAGAGGAGGACAATGAGAAGAGGTCTACCATGTCCCTCTTCTCTGACTGCAGGCTTCCTACCTACAACAGCCTGGAGCAGGCAGAGTAGAAACGCCTCAACTTAAAATCAGGTTTAGAAGTTTAGTTATTGCATGAGACAGGTTGTTTACTGACTTTACACTATTTTGGGACTTAGGTAATTGTGAGACTGTGCTTCTCCCCTGCTTAATGTCATGTTCTCGTAACTTGCCTCTTGCCTCTAGACTAAGTCACTCCCTCTGTGATCCATCCTACTCCCTGACTTTGGGTATAGCCTCTTGAATCTCAACTCTGATCATGCCACACTTCTTCTCAAAAACCTGTCATGTGCAAACCTCTTAAGGCAAAATTTCCGTAGGTTAGAAGACAGTGCTCCCTTTATTCAGTCCAAAGGTGTCATGGTGGCGGTTCGATGGTGGCAGTGGTGACACAAGGAATGGGAGAGAGAGTACTTGTCTCAGGGGCTCCTGGGGCCCTGGCCCAGAAAGTACAGAGAGAGTTTAGTTGGCTTGCAACGAGGAAAATCATACACATTCTCAACTGAAATTGATCAATTGGAAATGTTGAAAGATCATTAGATTGTCATTGAGTAAAAATAAACCATCGATTGATCATCCAATGTATTTGATGGAAAATAAAAGTCATTAGATTGGGTGATTTATTAATGCAAGAAATATTTACTGAACCAAGTCTTGTGCTAGGGAGCTGAAAATATAATATGTTCATCCCTGTCCCTGCCCTCATAGAGTTCACAGTTTATTAGGCGAGATGTAAGCAAGAAATTATCGTGAAGAGCTAGGACTGTTATGATAGAGGAAGTCTAAGTGTTTTGGATGCCACAGCAGAGACAGTGTTTGAAGCCTCACGACTTTGGGTTTCTAGCCTTCTGGGATCAATTCTAGAACCATACACAGACTTGGAAAGGAAACAAGTATCAGAGGCCCCGGACCTCAAGAGAAATAGAAAGAAATAGCAATATAAGGTCAGAATATAATAAGGAAGATAAGGGCAAGAAAAGAGCTTAACTGTCCAATGATAAATGGAACAACCAGGATTACACACCTCAATCACGGAAGGAGAAAAAGGATCCAAGAATTATCATTCGCTTTTTAAATCATTTATTGATCCCCCACAATGAGTACAAAACATTTATATTTTCCAGATAATGGTTAAAAATGGGTGTTCATTTGATGCAGCCCTTCTGTGATGGCAATGAGACCGTGGTCTCAGGTTTCCAGGGCTGGGGGCATGACTGCCGAGCAGCTCCTGTTGCGCAGTTCTGAAATCCCTCACGTGCTCGGCTGGAAGCCTTGCTTCCCACGGGCTGTTCCTAGCCAGTGACAGAGTGACAGAGCCTGGCTGGGATGCTAAGGAAAACTTGTTCCGAGGAGACAGAAACACGGGGCTCTTCTGATGGGTAACTTTGGCTTGAGATCTCTCTGATCAACTGTCTGCTGAACTTTCCTTAGAATGGCAAGGCCATCTAGGATGCTCCCAGCAAATGGTCCTTCCTTCCTTCTCTCCTTCACTTGGGGTCAGACCTACCATCCTGGCACCTCTCCATTTTCTATCACAGGTGCTTTTCCTAACAAATTTTTGGCACATCTAATCCTATCTGGCATCTGCTTCTCAGAGGACCCAGACTAATACATCTTCTCAAAAAGCATTCTCCCAAGGGAATTAATAGATGTTTCTTGAGGCACCTTTTTAATCCAGAAACCATCAATGCTGCATGGGTGGATGTTGCTGTGGAGGGGTGCCACACCAGGCCATGTGTCATGGTGTCACACACATACCTGATTCAAAGTTTGGCTCTTCCATCTACAGCTGTGTGATCTGGGGCAAGTTCCTTAATCTCTGCTACCCTCAGTTTCCTCATCTGTAAAGTGTAGGATACTCATTTTTCCCTCACAGGTTTTTTTGGTGGGGATTAATTGAGATAATAATGCCTATAAGGGCTTATCATAGGATCTTGCACACAGTGAGCTGGCTGGGGCTGGCTGCTAAGGGCTTCGCTCTCTCCCTCCTTCAATACCAGCGCTCCCTTACCTCCCAGATGAGAAGGGAGGGAACATATGTGCCATTGATCTTCTCTCATACAGAGTCTCCTGATGCCCTACATTTTAAACACTGCTTCACTGAGATCTTACAGAGTTGGGGCCTCTGCTTCTTCCTCTGACCTCCTGTTAATGTCCCTCTCTCGGTTCTGATCATGCAGGGTCCTGTATGGTTCTCAGCGGATGTCTCCAGCACCTCTTTTCCAGAAACTGTGCGGCACCGCCATCTGCATGCCCACTGTGGGAGCTGCCATGTTGGTGCACTTGTCCCTAGATACAGTTGATTGTTCCAGGGGTGGCACCTGTCTCAAAATGAGCCATCGATGCCTTCCCTAAGAATTTTGGACTTTGAACTAGGGATGTCAGTTTGTCTCTCTTTGGAGGTGGCTGAGGCCATGACACTTCAAGCTCTGAAGCTGTTGGCAGCTGTGTTTCCCACTGTGTGAAAGGAGGAAGCTGGGCCACGTGGGATAAAAGAATGTGGTTGTCACACAAGAGAGGGAGGGATGAGAGGCTGTCCAGCTGCTTTCAAGTCCTTGGCTTTGGTTGTTCCTTAGGCTTTGTGAGAGACCCCATGTCTCATACCCAACTCCCTCTTTGCTTAAGCCACTTTGAGTAGGGCACCTGTGACTCACAGCCAGAGAGCTCTGCCTAATGATAGCACACTCTTGTTCCATGTGTCTATCCTGTCTTCCCATCTTGACTTTGAGCCTCTTGGGAGCCTCTACTACACCCCTCATTCTGTGCCTGCCCACAGCGCCCAGAATAGTGCCTGGCCCCTGCAGCTGCTCCGGACAGATGTGCCGTGGACAATGAGGCTCAATCAAGTATTCTGCTCATGGAAGTTTCTATATATTCCACACATGATGTCATAGGCCTGCTTTAAATCTATGCTCAAAATTCTGGATTAAATGTGCTAAAAATATTTTGTGGCAAGGACTGTGGACCCTTTGGGGAAGGAGCTTCTGGCAGGTATTTTGTAAGAGGCATGGTGGCGTTTCAGGTTGTTCGGTGTTGCTAGGAGAATTGCCGTACTTAAAATGCAGCAATGTTGCTGTCTGCTCCCCACCACCCCAGGCTCCTCTATCCTGCCCCTGCTCCACCAAGCAGCCCATTTCAAAATGCAAACATTGAAGAGGTCACTGAAGCCGTAGCCTGGCTTCTCTGTGGCTGCAGATGTAGAGGGTTTGATTCTTTCTCAAGGTCTTTTACATACGCTATTTCATTGACTCCTTATTAAGATGTAAACTTCATGAGGACAGATATTTGGTTTGTGTTTCATACATAAGCTAGCCTGAGATGGGTTTTTCAGTAAGCATTTTGGAATCAGATTCTTCCAATATTTGTTATATGCCTTTCTTGAGCCTGGGCCTGAGGCCTTTCTCATGTGGTATCTCATTTAAACCCATGACCCAGGATTTGTGAGCCCATTTAACAGATAAACAAGCACACAGAGAGGTCAAGGAACTTGTGCCAGGCCACACAGCTGATCAGTGACTGTGCTTGGATTTGACTTCAAGTCTAGTTCAACTTTCACATAACACGTGGAATAATAAATAATGGAGGAAACTCAAGGATGAGCTGTTCTTTCAAAAAAGAAGAAAGTGGAAAGTATTTCCCTGAAATTGTGCAAAAATGAATCCCAATAGGTGTCTTCTTCCTGATTCTAGGACTGGGACTTGGGTGGAATGAGTGGGCAAAATGTAAGGGGGATCCAACTCAGTAATCAAGAGAAATAATATTTTAACGCCACGTTTTTAAAAATTGAAATTAATGAAAAAACTATGATGAGTAATATATCACCATTTTAACTAAAGACAAGATCTGTTGACAGGGCCAGGATGAGGGTGAGGTGAGTGGGATTAACCACACAAGTGCAGGGTTGGATCATGAAAGGTAGAGAAGACACCACCATGCATCCATCAAAAGCCAATTTTGTCTTCCTCCTTGGCTTGCAGACAGACTACAGGGCTCCTCCGCCTTTGCAGTGCAGTGTGGCCATACGACTAAGTCCTGGCTGATGGAATGTCAGTGGAATTGATGTGAGCCAGCCCAGAGCTGGCCATAAAAAACATTCAACATTCAATCCTCCATTCTCTTTCCCTCTCCCAGCTTGATACAGATGAGCCCGGTGACCTCAGAAGCCAAGGGTTGAAAACGACAGAGCCACCAGATGAAAAGAACGTGGGAAATCAGTCATGGAGGAGAGTAGCCCACTGGTCAGATTAAGACCCCCTTCAAGGGAATTTTAAAAACCTCATATAGTGTCACTCCACTAAGATTTTGGGGAGTTTTATGCATGATCACGCAGCTAACGTGACTTTAATATAGAACTTGTTACCAGAAATGGGGTGCCGCTGTTATAAAAACCTAAAATACATGGCATTGGCTTGGTGGTGAGATGGCAGGCAGCAAGGAAACTGGTCATGGAGCTGGAAGTATGGAAAACCATGATATACAAGGGTCACACTGGGTGAAACCGTCACATGTGATAACTTGGAAGGCAGACCCTGTGCCTACTGAGCCTGTTGCTTGAGCGAACACACTTGGAAAGAGTCAAAGCAATCCTATGCGTTGGAGTTTACTTTCTGCTTTTGGCAAGGTATTGCCAGTAAGAGACTAGCTCAAGAGAGATTTGGCTGATTGGACTTAAAACACCTCTCGTGTCCCTGAACTTGCACAGGAAGAAAGCAGCGGCAAGCGTCGTGCAGCTCTTCAGAACCCACTGCGTGGGCGTTCACGGACAAGTAGACTCCTCGAGAGCCAAGTCAGGAGCCACAAGAAGTAACGAAGGAGACAGATTCTCCCAGAGAGCCGAGTCAGCATCTGATTAGGAAAATTCCCCACTGCAAGGGCAGGGCGTCTTTCCTTCAGTTCCTCTAAATTCCTAGCTGGGTGTTTATCTGGGCCTCTTAAATCTCACCTTGCGCTGCGCTGTGTGTTCCCTGAAAGCTACAGTGGTCATAAGCCTTTCACATCCCACTAGCAACATTTAAACCGTTTCTGGATCACAATATACATCTGGAACCTTTAAAGCGGTTATTCTCTTTAGCCCAATAATTCCACGTTTAGGAATCTAGTCCAAGAAAATACTCTGATGAATCAATAAAGATTTTAACACAGAGATGCCAGCACAATATTATTTAAATGGTAAAAAAAACCTGGATACTACCTAAATATCCAACGGTGGATTAAATAAATGATTTAGAAAATTGATAGCATATTTATAGGGAATATTATTTATCTATTAACATTTTTCTTTGTATAAGAAAAGTTTTTAATGACTTGGAGGAAATGCTCATGCTGCAGAATCGTGTGTATACTAAGACTTCAACTGTGTACAAGATACACACAGAAAAAAAGCTGGAAGGAAATGCGTTAAATGCTCCTGGTGATTGTATGGGGAATTATATTGTTTACTAGCGATAATGTCTTTGAAGTTTTGGGTAATACAATATATAGATTTCCACAAAGGTCATGGATTGCGTTTCTAATTAGAGGACAACATCCTCCCTCAAAAGAGAAACAATCGATGATATGTCAAAGTCTTCTTATATCTGCTATTCCTCCTGTTCCATCTGGCTTGATGTGCTGGAGACAGCATTGGCCCGAGAATCAGGAGGCCCGAGTTCTAGACTGATTTGCTGTGTGGTCTTTGGCCTTGCTTGGCCCTGTCTTTCTGTTTTTTACAAAGGGGCTGCACGGGATGACATTGCACGGGACTTTCCAGTTCAAAAAGTCTTTCTGCAAATGTGCTGAATCACTCTAGTTTATCATTCCTTTTCATTCCTGGAGGTAAAACCAACCCTGAAATCTTGGAGCCTGATAGACTTTGAAATTGGACCTCATTTTAATTCTCAAGTTTTTAGCATGAGAGCAACATTCAATATGGTTCTGAAATATCTCATGCAAAAAAGTGCCAGAGTCATAGACTGAAATATTTATTTGAATATAAATGAACTCAGATTTGCCAAAATACGTTCCCCCTGTTGTCATGGACACAAATGCCTGACTTTCTGATTTGCATTTCTTTTCTAATGGGTACAATATGTTTCAGCTCCTCATTGGTGCTGGGATTGGATTTGAGAAACTCACCGTTCTGTGAGCTCCCCAAAATGTCAGCCTGTGGGGCACTTTTGTGCCTTCGATCCTGCTTCACCTAGCTAGCTGGAAGTGAGTTTGTGCCCCTGTGGGGTCAGGGCAGGGGTTCAGAGAGTGCCCCACCCCTCCCTGCTGGCCTCCCTTGGGGGTACAAGCAGTAGATTTTAGAGGTGCCAGGGTGCCTTCCATCCACTGCCTCTCTAGGTCTCTTTCCCAGCCCAGGCCCCCTCCTACCTCTTTGGAAATTCACCTTTGCTCTCTTGTTCTTAATAGCGAGGGTCACAGGGATTCTTCTGCAGACATTCCTGGCTCCTGCTGGCATCTGCTCTTTCTCCTGAGTGCACCCTCTCGAGGCTGGGTTGCCATCTGACCCTTCCTCCAAGCTCAGATTCTCAGAATCATGTTCTATTTACTCTTCCCTTTTCCTCTTCACCTCAAAAGAGAAAATCCCCGAATCCTGCTGATTCTACCTCCTAATAACCCCTCTGCTTTCATGGAAACTTCTTCCAATATCATGTCAATCTAACAGGGATAAAACTGTCATGGGATCTTGCCATCATTTTGCTTAAAACCCTTTAATAGCTTGATCTTGATATTGAGATAAAGTCCAAGATCTTTACGATGGCTGTTGAGGGCCTGCCCTACCTTGCTCCTGTCCCCTTCTTTACCCTCATCTCCCATCACTCTCTCCTGCGCTTGTCCTACTCCAGGCACATGGGTCACTTTGTGCTTTTCCACTGTGCCATGCTGCTTCCCTCCTCCGGGCCTTTGCACATGCTGTTCCATCCACTTGAAACACCCCTGCACCTCCAGCAGACACTCCTACACAGATTTCAGAACTTACCTTCAATGCCACTAGTTCGGGGCAACCTTCTCTAGCATCCCCAGTAGATTATCTATTTCCCAGATACACAAACTCATCACCCCCGGGGCTTTTCCTGTATAGATGTGTCTCGATTGGAATGAAATACTTATTTAACGTCTGTGTTTTCTGCCAACGCTACGCTCCGTGATGGCCAGCATCGTGTCTGTTCAGCTTGCTACTGTATCTCTAATCCCTTTTGGAGTGTCAGGGATGCAGGAGGTGCCAAATAATTATTTGCATGACAACAAATTCTTCAGACTGGTTGTCAGAGTAAATTTCTAAGTCAAAAGTCTGACCCCATAAGCCCCCAACCCACAACTCTCCCCTCCCTGACAAAACTCAAAACGTACCCTTGAGTTCACTGTTTATCAAAGAAATAAAGGCCGAGTTCCCCGGTGTCACACACAGGCCTGCTGCGGTCCGGCTCCCGCCCGTCTTCCAGCCCCATTTCCTCCCACTCCCGCCCTGACTCTGCGCTGCCGCAGGCACACCCAGCCCTTCAGAGCCCCTGACCCAGTGGGGCCTCTGTGCTCGGGGGCTTGGCTCTAACTGCTGGGTTCCTCTTTCCCTCTTCTCTGTGCGGAGAACTTCAGCACAGCTTCCAGAACCCACCTCAGATGGAGGAACCCCGGCCTTCCCCCTTCCCTGGGAATCCTCCCCCACCGCCCAACCAGCTCATCCTGTCCTGCTGGGCTGCATTACTCATGTCCAAGTTTGTGTTCATCCTCTTGTGAACCCTTTAGGACAGGAATCCTGTCTTCTCCTCCTTGTGTCCCCTGTGCCCAGCGCCGGGGCCGGCCCACAGGGCCATGAGGGCATGTTTCCACCTCTGCCCGTGTTTCCTCTCTGCTCATGGAGGAGAAAGAACTCTGCCTCCCTCATGCCTGGAGATTGCCCCCTCCCTAATTCCTCACTAATATGTCCCTCCCATGGGAGATGTTGATAGTCTAATTGGACAGAGTAAGGACATTCTCTGAAACAAACTGTACCAGTGGGTGGAGTGTCGGTGTCTTAAAGGCAGAAACAGAGGCTCCGCGCCTCCTCCGCCTGCTCATCCAGCCAGCAGGCACCTGACCCTGCCACCATCCTCTCTGATGTAGGCAGCTTCTGTGAGAGGGTACGTCATGCGGGGCACGCCCTGAGGGCCTCACCACCTTAGGTCCAGAAGGGCTGGGAAAGGGATCCTTGCTTAGACGTCCTGGCAAAGCTTCACTCCTTGTCTCAGCTTTTTATGGAGATGGGGGTGGAGGGAGGAAGGATGCTGGATGCGTGACCAGTTACTAGTGATAAAGGGCTGCTTCATTTTCCTTTTGTGTACAGCACAACTAGCCGTGTTCTCTGGCCCACACTGACGCTCTAACGTGACAATTGAGAATATCTGTTCTTGACTCAGAGTCCCTGGGTTCAAATCCCAGCTCAACTACTTGTTGATTAAATGACTTTGGACAAGTAACTAGGCTTCCATTTCCTCATCTAAAAAATGCGGGAATCAATAGGGCTGTTGTGAGGATTAAATGGGAAACTCTGAGCACAATGCTTGGCACAGGGGGAGCATCTGTAACAGGGAAGCTGTTAGGGCACTGGAATGGGAGCTCTCTGAGGGTGGGAATGTGTCTGTCCTGTTCAGGGCTGTATCTCTCACATCTGGAGCTGAGCCTGACACATAGTAGGTGCTTAATGAATGCTCTTATATGAATTGTTATTGTTGCTATTGTTAATAATGTGTAGGACGTGCTCAAAAAAGCTTTTAAAATGAATGAGTGAATGAATGCATAAATATCCATCCAAAGCCAGGCTGCAGTACACAGGCTTACTGAAAGATATAGAAAGTCTATTTTAATTAAATCAAATATATGAACACAGACCAGGGAACCTCTACTTTGCATTTTCTGAAATGTCAGCAGAATTTTCTAGGTTTGAACAGCACTGGCATTTTGGAACAGTCATGTGATGGGAACAGTGTCATTCGCTGTCGTTGAGCTCCTCCTGTCTCAAGTGCTCTTCTGAGTCCTGTGGACACAGATGAACCCGGCACTGTTTCTGCCTCTAGGAGCTCCAGGCTCACAGGTGAGAACCGGGGCAACACCTGGAGAATGGCCTCAGGTGTCCACCACGTGTGGCTCCAGCTCCAGCTCCAGCTCCAGCTCTAGCTCCGTCCCTTACTTGGTGACTCCCGGAGGAAGTCCCTCTTGCTGCACCTTGAATGATAAGGTTGGATGAGATCAGTAGCTGTCAACTCTTTTGAGCAGAGGAACCCTTTGCTCTGGGGTGGATGCTGAGGGTATAAACCAGATGAAAAGGGGCGGATGGGGGCAGGGAGGCAGGCTCTGCCTACTGATTCTTTCCTTGGGGGACCCCAGGAACCCAAGAATTCGAAGACTGGTGAGCAAAAGGCCCGCCAGATTATACATGATTCTGAGGTAATGCAACATAAGTGGGTCTGTTCTGTACCACACAAGGAGGTTTTCTTGCTTTTGTTTTATTTCATTGAATAAGCTTCTATTTTAGATTAGTTTTATATTTACAGAAAAGGTGCAAGATGGTACAGAGAGTGTCCATCTAACCCACGCCCACTTTCTCCTATTATAAACATCTAGCATTAGTAGGGTACAGTCATCACAATTAATGAACCAACTAATACAGATGCATTGTTGTTAACTAAAGTCCATGCTTTGTTCAGACTTCCTTAGCTTTTCTCTAATGGCCTTTTTCTGTTCCTGGACCCCATCCAGGACACCATCTTACATTCAGTACCCACATTTCCAACTGAGGCCCTTTTGGCTGGGACAATTTCTGCCTTAGTTCAGGCTGTTATAACAAGTGTATGCCATTGACTGTGTGACTTACAGAACACATATTTATTTCTCACAAATCTGAAGGCTGGGAGGTCCCAGATCAAGGTGCCGGCAGATGCAGTGTCTGGTGGGGGCCCGCCTCCTGGTTTGCAGATGGCTGTCTTTTCGTCGTATCCCCACATGGTGGAGGAGCAGAGAGCGAGAACGAGCTCTCTTGCCTCTTCTTAGAAGGGCACTAATACCATTCATGAGGGCTCCACCCTCATGACCTAATTGACTCCCAAAGGCGCCACCTTCTGATTCCATTGCACTGGGGGTTAGGCTTTCAATGTATAAATTCAGTCCATAACAATTTCTTAGGCTTTCTTTTGATGAGCCTGACAGTTCTGAGCGGTGTTGATCAGGTAGAACATCCCTCTATTGGGATTTGTCTGATTTTTCCCTCATTATTAGATTGGGGTTATGGGTGTGGGGAGGAAGACCACAGAGGTAAAGTACATCTTCATCACATCATGCTGAGGGTACTCGCTGTCAATATGACCTGCCGCTGCTGATGTGAACCTTGTTCATCTGCCCGAGGTGGTGTGTCTCAGGTTTCCTTACTGTAAGGTTGGTCTTTATTTCCCCTTTCCATGCCATGCTCTTTGGGAAAGGTCACTATGTACATGAGCACTAAGGACTGGGGAGTGATGCTGCACCTGCTTGGTGGCCAAGTATCTACATAAATGATTTGGAACTCTTTTGCAGGGGAAGGTTATCTCTTCTCCCCCAGTTATTTATTTGTCCACTCATTTATTTATCTCAGTATGGACTCAAATATTTATTTTATACTCTGGGTTATAATGCAGTATTATTTTATTTATTTTGTTTGAGGTATGTCCAAGAGGTTTTGGCTCTAGAAGGACCTGGATGTCTGCTGGTCCCTCCCTGGGAGAGAGAATCATGGCAGGAAGACAGTGCTGGTACGGGAGACCTTCAATCCATCGGTGCTGTATGCTGTTGTGGGGTCCCTCACAGCTGCTGCTGACACAATTGGGGAAAGTAGGAGGAGAGGAAGGACCCCTTCCACCCCTACTCACTACCCTCAAAGACTTAGAATAGAACTAGACAAAGAAAGGCCAACCTAGCTGGAGCCCACGTTCTGTTCCCCTGAATGGTGTTGATTACAGGATGTAAAGGGGTGGCCACGCATGCTCACTTCATGTCCTGTTACTGTGTCACGTGTGGAAAACCTTCTTGAGTCAAACGACTCAATAGGACAGAGCAATAGGACAAACGAGGTGGTTTCTCCTGCATGTGCCCCTCAAGAGCAAGTGCTCCTCAGTGGAAGAAAACAGAAGTGTGCATGTCCGTGTGTGTACATGTGTAAAGACTGGTCCCGATGATTTGTGGTGTCTGCGGAGGGAACGGCAGGATCGAGCGTGGGAATTTAGCCACTGGACGGCCAGTTGGAAGCAGGAGGCCCAATGCTTGTCTTCAGCGGCTAGCCGGGGGACATGGGGCAGGACGCTTTGCCTCACTTGTCTCTGGAGCTCGGTTTCCTCACCTGTAAAATGTGGCAGTTAGGAGCAAAGAGTACAAATGACAACAGGAACAAGGCCTGCGATAACACTGCGTCTTACGAAGTTCTCGTAGGTGCTATGCTAAGTGCTTCACGCACATCATCTCATTTAATTCCCACAACAAACCTGGGAAATTGGAGTCCTTGTCCTCATTTTACAGGTGAGGAAACAGGCTCAGAGCTGACTGCTGGTGGCAAAGCTGGAATTTGAATCTTATATTTTTTTATTGTGGTAAAATATTTATAACATAAAATTATCACTCTGACCATTTTAAGTGTACAATTTGGTGGCATTAAGTAAATTCACCTTGTTTTCCAACCATTAACACCATCCATCTCCAGAACGTTTTCTGTCATCCATACTGAGACTCCGTACCCAAGAAAAATTAACTCCCCATGACCCCCTTCCCCCTGCCACCCCTGACAACTACCATTCTTGCTTTCTAGGACCAGGACTTTTCTGATTACAGATGCAGGCACTGGGGCAGATTCTCTGGGCTTCATTCCTGCGCTACTCAGGAAATTCCATCTACTTTTTGTGTCTCCACTTTCCCGTGTGTAAACCGGGGCAGTAGTAGAATGTGCCGCGAGGAAGGAGGCTCATCTCAGAGACGGTCTTTAGTTCAGTTCAGTTCAAGTTCATTAGTTCAGGCATCACTGGTTTGGAATCTGGCATGATTTGAAGCCAGTGAAACCAGGCTTCCTGTTCACTATTAATGAGCGTAAACAAGATTAGGTGGAGAAGTGCGAGGAAGCTAAGGTGGGCCATTGTTACCATAACATTGCAAAGGAATGTTAATTCCCACCAGCAAATAAACTACGCTCAGATACTTTGAGCACATCTACAGTGTGCTAATTGCCCTCCTCTCTTCCTCAAAGCAGGCACCCTGGGTCCAGTCTGTTAGCTTTGGTGGAAGAACTTTTTACATTGGAAGGCAATTACCGTGCTTTTCTTTAAGAATATTCTGTAATTCAGATTTTTCACTTTACCTTGGTATTCACCAACTCTTGGATGATCTGTGTACCCCTGGCACTGTGCCAGGTGCTATGGATATCAAATGAATGATCCAGGGAGGGTGCTCATGGGAGGGAGCTCACAGAAGGGTGCTGGCTCCGGGAGAGGCAGGCGGGGCTAACGGAGAGCTGAACAGAGAGGAGTTGCAGCCTGGACCAACACTTCTCAGGAGGAAGTGAGGGTTGACTTTGGTCTTGAAGGATGATGGGTTTCAGCTTGATTTGGGACCTGTTCTTCAGCTCACACCCCACACCAGTCCTTCTCAGCCCGCACGTCTGTCTAGCGCCTCTCTTACCCTGTCCGTCATATGCTGCTCAGCTGTCAGATCAGAGCCCAGGGACCAGCTCCTGCAGGTGGGCACCACCCTTTGAGTGATGTGGCCGGGCCCCAAGAGCTATGGGAAGCTGAGGAATTGCCTCTCCTTTGAATTCACAGGGCAGGATGCTAGGTCAGGACAGTAGAGTAGTAGTTTTCAAACCTGGCTACACCTTAGAATCACCTGGGAAGCTTATGAATTAAAAACAAAACAAAACAAAGAGCAACTCATCCCTGGGTCCCTCCCCAGATCACTGAAATCAGTAGGGTGGAGCCTTGCAGCTGTAGGGCTCACTGCTCACACTGCTCAAAGGGACACTTATCCCCACTGTGCCTCGGATGGCTTTCCCTCACTGATGATCACAACTGATTCATTACGTAAGTCAGCCAACCTTTATTGAGTGTCTACTTTATACCGGGCATGGACCCGTAATTTGTAGGTCCAAGGACAGGTGACATACATCCTGCCCTCAAGGCCTTCCCAGCTGGGGTGAGAGAACTGTGGAAGGATGATAGTGCTCCGGTGTGGCCAACGCTATCCTAGAGGAGGGAGCACCATTTTGTGGGAGCACAGAGGGGGCTGTGGAGGCTGGAGTGGATGGGGGATGTCTCCTAAAAGAGAAAGCATCAGGAGGGGACCTTGAAAGAAAGTAGGACTTTTACAGGCCAGAGGAGAGAAGGGACTTGGGGGCAGAGTGAGGCTGGGAAGTGTGAAGACGGGCTGTGCATTTATAACTCCATGCCAGGCATGGTGTTAGGAAACACTTTGATTCATGAACTGCTCATAGTCCTACAAGGTGAGAACTATTTTTACCTCCAATTTACAAATTAGGAAACTGAGGCATAGGGAGGTTGAACAAAGGGACTAAGGTCACAAAATCAGTAAGTGGAGATTGCAAATAAATTGTAGCTCATCCCAGAGCAAGAACTAGTTAAGGGGACCAAGGTGGGGGTCGGGTGTGTGTGACAACAGTAATGAGCACAACATAATCTCATACTTGCAAGACTATTTTTACGGTGATCGTGATTTTTAAAGCACATTTCCATTGTTTTTGTGCCCAGCAAATTCTGGCTGATTGACCTGCTGTGAAGCCAGATGGCATCGGAGGGGCAGCCAGAGGCTCTGGGCTGGTGGCAGGGTCAGGTGGAACTTCTGCACGGGGCCGCTGGCCTTGGGGCTCAAGGCAGGCCACGGGGCTCTCTGGCTCTGAGGAGGGATGTGTTTACACAGTGATTGTCTGGAGGGCAGATGGCATCGTTTGGTGACTTCATGGGCTCCTGTGGTCAAAGGTTGAGGAATATCATTAATTTTGATCAACATAGACACATATTTTGGTGCCAGCATTGGGTTCTCCTCTATTATAATACCCTACTGTTTCATAAGGCTGTCTATGGTTGTGATCCTGTGTACATGCCTTTGGTAAAAATGACATTCTTGTGGAACAGCTAAGAGATTACTTTTGAAAAGCAAGAGCTCTGAGTTTCGAGGACCCAGTTTCCCTGTTAGGGCAGGAAGTGACCTGCTCCCAGAACAGTGAGGGTCGGAAGGTGTCATAGCATGCAGGGTCAGGCCGTGCCTAGAGCTCAGTAGGGCGCCATTTATAATGCCTAAGACTGGTTCTGAGGTACAAGGACCACTTGGTATCATAACAGAGCTCAAGTGGAAAGCTCTGATCACATACATTCCATGAGACATTAGTCTGACAAAAGTTAAGGCTTGTTTAAAACACACATCTCTGGGAATCCTCTCTTGCGGAGCCAAATAAACTAATTTGAGGAACAGGCCCAGTCTATGTTAAACACAAAGAGGAAGCGAGAATTAATTAAAGAGGAGGGGCAGGATTTAGCTCAGTGCCTGAAGCCTTGGAGCCTTGGTTTGACACATCTGTGACAGCGCGTCTCAGAACACATCCTCTCCACACAGCTCAACGGGAAAATTAGATTAGCAGACATCATAGGAGGCATGAGGGGACAGCGGCTCTTATACAGGGCTGATCTAATGGCACCTGCATGAGAGCTGGGGAAAGGAGTCCCTTCTGGAAGGAAGCAGCCCTGAGGGTGCCTGGTGTTGCCAGCAGTGGGAGGCTGATTTCTCTTGTTTCCTTGCTCCTTGGCCAGGTGCCTTGTGAAACCCGCACGTCTGTGTCTGGTGGCCCTGTTCACAGGGGTCCTGTGGTTGAGGACCCCTGTGACCCCTTGGAGACTTTGAGACCCCTCCTCTAGGAGGGTCACCTGGAGCTGACCTGGGAGCCAGCTAGGCCTGTGCTCGACTCCTGGCTCTGTCAGGTGCGGGCTTTCTTCCCTCACCTGTAACGTGGGAGTGGTCAGTACCTACCTCACCAGGTTGCTCTGAGAATTATGGGATAACACAGGGAGAAGCCTCAGCACAGTGCTTGTCACTCAAGAAGTGCTGGGCAAAACACAGTGTTAGGAGAATGTTTCTGTCTTGAAGGAGCTCACAGGTGAGCTGTTTTAAAATGTGGGGTTTCGTGTTATCCAGTTATGGTCAGGCCAACACATCAGGAGATGATGGCCATTGAAAAGATAGTCTGTTACTCACAGTTCCCAAGAGGAGGGGCACACCATGCCACACAGGGCCACACTGGGAAGCCCTGGTGTCCATCAGGAGGCAGAAGGAGCGAGAGGGAGGGCAAGAACCTTCACTGCGTTGCCACGGGAGGAATGGGCCAGGCAGCGTGGGCAGGCTTAGGATTGGCGAGTGTGAATAATTTCAGTGGGCTGGCATGCAGGGGCTGTCCGCAGTTGTCTGGTACCCAGCCCTGGGGTGATTATGGTAGAGGAACACTGGCCTGGCGTGCAGGAGCCCTATGAGAGCCCAATAAAGGAGGTTCTTGGGGGATGTGGGCTTTGGATTGGTTGATTTTGTGTGAAAGGTTCACTTGCAGGAGAGTTGTTTGCTGTCTCTAGGAATTAACTAGAAAGGGGTAGTCTCTCCCCAGTCAGCAAGGCCCCAGATGCCAGAGCGTTAAGAATACAGAAAATAAAAAATATAGTTACTACACAAGCAAAGAAGGCAGATAGGTAGACAGGTAATCCCTGAGCATGGTGGGGAGGGCTCCATTCCAGCGACGGACACAGAGGAACAAGGAAGTGGGGAAGGCTCCCGAGAGAGGCTGCGACGTGAACCTGGGCTTGAAGGATGACTCAGGAAGGGCTTTCCCGGCAGAGGAGCCACAGGTATGAAGCCCAGAGGTGCAAGCAGATCTGTTCTGATGGATGACAGTTGTGTATCACTGGAGTGTGGGGACAAGGGGAGGTGGGATGTGGTGCAGGGGATGAGTCTATGAAGGTCGGTTGGGGTCTTTCATGCAAGGCCTTGGATGCTCTGACAAGGAGTCTGGAGTTGATCCTGTAGGAAAGTGTGTGTGTGAGTGCGGATGTGTGAGTGTGTGTGACTGTGCGTGTGTTGCAGTGACATACCCTGAGCAGCTAAGTGTCCTGGCCCAAGGTCTGCTTTCAGCAGGTTCATTTGGCGGTGGGTGTCAGTCTAGTGCCAGGGGCCTCGACCCGGATGGTGCATTTAACTTGCTTTTGAGCCTGAGGAGCTCTGTAGAAATATTCATGCCCAAGCCCCTCCCCAGACCAGTTACATAAGAATCTCTAGAGGTAGTGCTTGGTTATTGATATGGTTTTAAAATTCCCTAGATGCAATGATTTATAAGAGTGTTTTTAACAATGAGACACCTGCACTCAAATGTTTATAGCAGCACAATTCACAATTGCAAAGATGTGGAAACAACCCAAATGCCCATCAATACATGAGCAGATTAATAAAGTGTGGTATATGCATACCATGGAGTACCACTCAGCCATAACAAAGATGAACCACCTATTGTATTATCCTGGATGGAGCTGGAGCTCATTCTTCTAACTGAAGTATCATGAGAATGGAAAAACAAATAACAAATGTACTTGTCATTAAATTGGTACTAATTGATCAACATGTATGTGCACATATGGGAAGTAACATTCACAGGGTGTCAGGCAGTTGGTGGAGGGTGGAAGGGATGGGTAAAGCCACACCTAAAGGGTGTGGTATGCACTGTCTGGGGGGTAGGCGTGCTAGTTGGGTGGTGCAAAGGCAACTTATATAACCAAAGCATTTGTACCTCCATAATACTCTGAAAAAAAAAAAAGTTCAATGTAAAAAAAAAAAAGAGTGATTTTTAAACTGCCAATTGCAACCCATCAGTGGGTTGTGAAATCACTTTAATAAGTTGTGGCCAGCATTTTTACAGCAAATAAAACATATTAGAATAATTAGAATGCATTGCATATATTAAGTTCTGTTAGGTGAAACTTTTGTTTATTTTTACATGTACACACAAATGTGTGCCCTGGGTGGCAGTATGAGATTTATTTCATCCTTATGGAAGGTGAGTCTTGTCAAATGTTTGAAAGCCACTAGCCTGGGAGAAGGTGGAGTCACGCCTACCCAGTGCCCGAGGCATGGGCCTTGCTCAGTAGTCTGTGCTCTTATACAATTCTTTTTCTTAGAGGGCAGGGACCATGCCTTGGTCCTCTCTGGGCCCCTCTACCTCAGCCTGGGATACCACTGGCTGAATAAAGGCAGCAGAAGACCGGAGGTGGTGGGATTGGTGGCCAACCAAAGACATCCCATCATATTCTTTCCCCAGGTCTGTCTGTAAGAAACCATAGACTCTAGGACTGAGTATCTCAAGAGACCTTCTTGAGAAGGAAACTAGGGCCTGAGACTGGCAACAGCACCAGGGAATCATCTGGAGTCACCTCTTATGTGCCAGGGGACGTCTTAAGTGTGAGGTACTGCGCTAGGCGCGGTGTATCAGTTTCCCATGGATGCTGTAACAAATCACCACAAGTTTAGTGGCTTAAAACAACACAAATTTATTCTCTTCCTGTTCTAGAGGTCAAGGTGCTGGCAGAGCTGCATTTCCTCTGGAGGCTTTTCAGGCGAATTCATTACTTCGTTTTTTCCAGCTTCTAGAGGTTGCCTGCCTTCCTTAGCTTGTGGTCCCTTCCTTCATCTTCAAAGCCAACAGTGTGGCATCTTCAAATCTTCCTTTTGACTCTAACCCTCCTGCCTCCATGATTATCTCTCCATCTCAAGATCCTTATCTAAGTCACACCTGCAAAGTGCTTTTGGCCATGTAAGGTAACATGTTCCCAAATTTCTGGACACAGGATTAAGATGTGGACATCTTTGGGGAAAGCCATTATTCTGCCTACCGCAATACCCATATATCATCATTTTTTAAAAAATGTTTTCTATGTCTATGTCTCCATTAGACTGTGAGCTTCTTGAGGATGAGAACTTTATAAGGTTTGTATCCTTGGGATGTAGCATATTGCTTAACACAACAGCTGTTGGCAAACATTAGATTTTGAGCAAATACATCCTGACCTCTTCATCTTGTGGGTAAGATCACAGATGCCTAGAAAGATGAACGGCTTGTTCAAGGTTCTACAGATCTAGTGGCAGAGCTGGATTCAGACCCCAGGTCATCTGAGTCTTTCAACTTTTACAGCTAAATAGACAATGGCCCCAATTCTCGGTGACCACAGATATCCTATCCTAGTCCCCTGGGGTGACACTGACATTTCTCCCAATCTTGCTGGCTAGGATTGTTCACAAGGATATCACTTACCCATGTGGAGTATAAGAAAGATTCCAGGCTGGAGACTTTAAAACCTAGTATAAATTTTGGTTTCACTTAGTAACATTAGCTATTGCTGTGTAGCAAGCCACCTGTGTTAGTGTTCCAGAGAAACAGAACCACTAGGATATACATAGATATACAAGAGGAGATTTATTATGGAAGCTGGCTAACATGATTATGGAGGCTGAGAAGTCCCTCAATATGCCATTAGCAAGCTGGAGCACCAGGAAAACAAGCGGTGTCGTTTAGTCCAAGTTCAAAGGCCTGAGAACTTGGGTGACCTCTGGTATAAGCCCTGGAGTCCGAAGGCCTAAGAACCAGGAGCTCTAATGTCTGAGGGCAGGAGAAGATGGATGTCCCCCAGCTCAAGAAAGAGAGCGAGTTTGCCCTTCCTTGCCTTTTGGTTCTATTCAGGCCATCAACAGATTGGATGATGTCTACCCGCATTGGTGAGGGTGATCTTTTTACTCAGTCTACTGATTCAAATACTAATTCCTTCTGGAAACATCCTCACGGACACACCCCAAAATAATGTTTAATAATGAGGGAGGGGGACCCAGTGAGGCCTGTCTGTTCAGATTCTTCTTGTCTCTCTGTGTAGCATTCCTTCCTCCCCGGTATAGGGCAGGACCTGTCTGGAATGCAGGACTTATGACCTCCTATCAGACAGGTAGGTCAGAGAACTTCTTTATGGCCAGCTCCTACACAGAAATGCGGGGGAATGTTAGAGTAATATTTCTAGGTTTTATGCCCTGCTCTGGGGCAGAGGGGTTCCAGTGTCTATGACCCGCCTTGGGGAAGAGGAATTCTGGTTTCTATGAGTCACTTTAGAGGAGAAAAAGGGTGAGAAACAGGAGGGCAGGAGAAGGTCAGAGAGAACTTGCTTCTGAGCCTGCCTCTGAGGCCTTCTAAGCTCTAGCTCAAAGGAGCCAACATGCCAAAGACCCATACTTTGGGGTGTTGTTTTCTGAGCCCCAACATTGGGAAAGGGAAGAGACCAAAGCATGGCAGTTTTTTAGGTCATTGGGCATCCATTACCCTCCTATATCATAAACAGATAATTATTGTTCAAGACAAATACCAAAATAGCATTTGGGGACAGCATGGGACTTGAACTCAGAGGACTTGGATCCAGGTGCTAGTTCTCCATCCTATTGGCCGTGAGAATTTGGACAAATTCCTTTACTTCTCTGAGTCTCGATTTCTTTATCTGTAAAATGGAGATAACAGCACCTACTTCACAAGCCTTTTGTGTGAGTTGAATCAGATGGTATAGGTTAAAAAGAGCTTTGTAAGCAGTAAAGCACTAGGCAAATATTAGTTATTATAATCAGTCCTTTCCTTTTTGTCATTTGCATCTGTGACCTCAAAAGCACATCTCAGGATGATGGAGCTTTAAGAAGATGACGAAGTTTCTTGGCTCCCTAGTTATCTGCGAGCAGGAAACTTATTTTAACTTGTGTGATTTTCCAGCAGTTATCCAAGCTTAAAAGTTTCATAAAAAGGGACAAATTCCAAATGTTCAACCTTCTAAAATCAAAAGGAATGACTCACAGGTCATTAGCATCCCTGGAACATAGTGGCTTCTGTTTTATTGCTATTAAGTAGGATTTAGCTCTATTTTATTAAGGCAATTTTTACAATCATGTGAGAGGTTAATGCATTTTGCACATAATCCATGCCTAGCTCACTAAATGCTGAACCCATTAAAGCCACGCCATACAGGGGAAGATTTCAAGACGGAGTGACATATTACGGCTGGTACAGAATGAGTGACTGAACATATTTGAGGGGTTTTTTTTTTCTCTTCAAAATTTAAAATTTGTTCTCCAGAAGGAAAATAATAGGGATGTCCCAGCAAAAATACTTATTTAGGAGCATGTCGCTGCAGCTGGGAGGCTCTGCTGGGGGTTGATGGGCTGATGCCGAGGCTGTCAAAGCTGGGGCCACTTGGAGACCCTTTTCAACAATTCCCAACCCCCTTATCAGTAAGGTCCACTTTTATTATTTCTCTACACCCTAGGACCTGAAAGATGGTATCTGCCAAGAATACTGCATTTATTAAGCAATAATGGATTTCTTCCCCACAGTACTCTCCTCATCAAAGACATAGGTGATTGGAGTTTGGATCAGACAGGTCACCGTGACCACATGGATCTAAAGGCTGAGGAAGGAGGGAGAGGGCAGATCATGAAAGTCTTCGAGAGTTTTTTTTTTTTTTTTTCTTTAAGAAAGTTTGAGCTTTATATTTTAAGGCATAGGAAGCTGGGCAGGGGTTTTGTTTTTGTTTTTTAAACCAGCTTACTGATGTATATTACACACAGCAAAATGCACCCATGCACCCATTTCCAAATGTGCAGTCTGGTGATTTTTAACAGCTGTATTCACTTGCACAAATACTGCCCCAATCAAGATAAAGAATGTTCTCATCACTCCCCAAAAGTTCCCTCGTGTCCATATCCAGGTTATCCCTGGCCTGTGCAACCGCTGATCTGATTTGTCACTACGTAGTTTAGTTTAGCTTATTTTAGAAGTTAGCATAATATTTTTAATCAATGTTATTGTGTGCATCAGTACTTCATTCCTTTTATGCTGAGTAGCAGTCCATCACATGAATTTCCACAATTCGCCTATCTATTTGCTAATTGATGTACAGTTGGGTTGCTTTCTAGTTTCTGGTTGTACCAATACAGGTGTTATGAACATTCATGTACAAATCTTTGTGTGGACACAAGTGTTCATTTCTCTTGGGTAAATACTTGGAAGTGGAATTGCTGGGCCATAGGATAAGTGTATGTCTAAGTTCTACCAATCTCTTATTCAAAGTAGTAATGTTTGTGCTCTCACCAGCAATGTGTGAGCATTTCAGGATCTCCATATCCTTTTAATCTTAGCCATTCTGGTGAATTTATAGTGTTATCTCATGGTGTTTTAATTTGTGTCTCTGTAATGACTAATGATATTGACGTCTTTTTATGTGCTACTGAAGGTAGGATTTTAAGCCATGGAATCTTAGGATCGAATTTGTATTTTAGGCTCTTGAACCAAGATACCAAATTTCTCCAATTTGATTTCTTCTTATCATTCCCATGAAGTGATGAAACCAAAGTACCAGGGAAATTCTATTTAGTTGCTGAAAAGCACGAAGAGGTCCCACCCGCTTATCTGAAATCTCTGGGAGTTCAAACAAACAAACAAACAAAAAAACAAAACAAGATAAAACAAAAAAGGAAGAGGAGAGTACAAGTGAGATAGAGGCAAGTGCTGCCTTCTTGCTCTGCTCTTCACTGGTTCAGGCGGTGAATAAAGCAATCCCCACTCTGCCCAGGCTCCTCATTCTTCTTGGATCAGAGTGACACAGATGGAAATAGACAAAGGAAAGTTTCTCTGTCAGAAACTTTGAGTTGTCCCCTAACAGTCATTCTCTCCTTCTTTCATAGCAATAGAACTTTCAGCTGATTCAGTGGCCACTCGGAATGAAGATTGCATTTTCAAGCCTCCCTGGCAGCTAGGTATGGTCACTTGATTGAGTTCTAGTAACTGGAATGTAAGTTGAAATGGTGAGGGACATTTCCAGGAAGTGGCTCTTAAAGGGAGAGTGTGTGATCTTTCCCCACCTATCTACTGTTGACTGGAATATGGACTTGATAACTGGAGCTGGAACATCCATTTTGGACTATGAAGCACAGACCATAGGCTGAGGAAGATGGAGCAACAAGATTGAATGAGCCAGAGCCCCTGACACCACAGAACTCCCTATCAACACTAGACTGACAATCTCTGGATTTCTTTTGCCTGAAAGACAAATAAAGTTATATCTTATTTAAAGCACTATTATTTTAGATTTGCTGTCATTTGTAGCTGAAGCTAATTCTAATTTATAAGCCCTAACTGCTGGCTGCCCACAGTCACTATTTGAGGAAGGTACAATAACTTACTCATCACCAATGGATTATCCAAAGTGAATCAACTACAAACATCAAGTATTATCAAATGGTGAAAAGCTGCTGGTATTGTGAAAAGAGGTAGCAATTCAAAGAGAGAGACTGGGGAACCAATCTGAACACTCAGCACAAATTGCACCCAGCAAAAGAATTATTTTCAGGAAACAAGGAAGAATTTTAAAAAGCTCTCTTAATTGTATTTTTGGTGAGGTCTGAGATGCTGTTATGTTGATTTTAAAAGACCAATCTGAAAACAATAAAGTATTCTTAGAAAAGAAAGGCATGATTTCCAAATTAAAGTACCCCATAGAGGCCATGCATAGTAGAATGGGTACTTTTGAAACCAATCTGAATAATTAGAAAACTAGCTTGAGAAATTCTCCAAAAACTCGGAAGAAAATCATGAGATGCAACACAAATGCTGAGGGAAAAGGTAAAGAAATTTAAATAAAATGGTAAATATAAGCAACATGGGTACAAAGAGCCAGATCCAGAAAATTCACCTTCATTTAATGGAAACCCCACTTAATGGAAGTCCATGTCCCTCCCAGAAGGAGAGGACTTTACAAAGGTGAAATTATAATAAAAGATATACTAGAAGAAAATGTACTTGAGTTGAAAAAATAAATACATCTTCAAATAAAAATATCCACCAAGGGTTGGAAAGAAACACTGAAGGAAGTTCAAAACTTAAGAGATGATCCTACAAATATGAGAAGGAAGTTCAAAAGTGAAGAGATTATTTTACAAGTATGAGACAGAGAAAACAAGAGGATCAGACTGTTGTCTGATTTATCTTCAAATTGTGCTCAAAAAGGGTGGAAATTATTTACAAAATTCTGAGCAAAAATAATGACTCTATATTTTCGCATAAAATAAACTATTAAAATAATAATAATAGCAATAACAGCTTTTTTTACCTTCTATGTGCCAGGCACTGTTCAAAGTTGAATTACTTCATTCCACTTTCACAACAACCCCAGCAGTTAGGTACTATTATCCTTTTGACAGATGAGGAAATTGAAGCAGAAAGAGGTTAAGTAACTTGCCCAAGATCACACAGTGTAGAAGTAGACAGTATAAAAGAGAGGTTATGAACTCAGCTCATGCTCTTAACCACAATATTACACTGCTTCCTAACATTAGATGATAAACATTAATTAATCTCCTGGTAGTGGAACCAGACTTTAATCAAACACACCCACATGTAAATGTAAAACTGCAACTATGATACGTGCCATGAGGGGGTGCTATGGAATTTCTGTGCGTGGGAACCCAGCCTGTTATTTCACAAATGAATGGCACATAGCTACCATTTATTGAATGCTTTTTTTTTTTTTTTAACCAGGTACTGAGTATCCCCCAAAGAGAGAAACTACAGGGAAGGACCTGAGTGATGATTTTCCATTTACTGTAGCACTTAGAACTCAGACTGGGAAGGGACCATGCCTATCAGAAGAGAGGGTCATCATCAACATAACCGACGTCTGCTTATAGACCCTGTCAAGGGGGACCTCACTACCTCCTGAGAACCCTATGTCTTCATTGGATACCTTGGCCCCAGATAGTCCCAAACTTCAAACTTGAGGTTATTCTTGAAGTTTTGAGGTAGAAAATGATCATGAAGTCTTGGTGGGTTTGCATTAATGTGCTTTTCTCCAATGTGCTTTTCTCCTATTCTAAGCTTTAAATGTCTTTCTAAAGCGGCGGATCCTGCTTGTAATGGACAAAGGAAGGGCTTACAAAGGTTGTGAGTGCAGCTTTCCAGAGGCCGGTCTTGCAATCATGCCGCCTGTACGACTGTAGCATCCTCTAGTGCTCAGTGCGGCTTCCTTAGTCCTTGATTCACTTATTTACTTATTCACTCATTCATTCACTGATTTGTTCACATATTCATTCATTCATTCACTCCTCCATTTATTTCTTCATTCATTCATTGATTCAGTAGGCATTTGCTAGGCCCCTGCTGGCTTATGTGCAGGTCAGGGGAGCAAGATCCATCTCTGGGAGATTCTGCCTGGAATATACTCAGACATAAGTTGTCAACTATGAAAGGTGCAGATTTTCAAAGTGTGTGGATTTGTGAGTGTAGGGCCGCTCCCAGCATCCTACTAAACGACCGGAACTGTGAACCAAGGGGCAAGGTCTATGTACATGTCGTAACTCTTTTAGCCCCGCTGACCTGGCACAGATAGGTAACTCACCAGAGAAATGTGGCTCTAAAAACTTACGAGTAAATAAAAAAGCACTTGATTTTTCCATCTGGCTCATATTTTATAATGAAGGTCCTGGCTCAGGTCACACTTTCCTATGCCACCGTCTGAAAATAAAGTATGAGTCCCACTTAAGTGCACAGAGACAGTATAGGGAACAATGACTTAGGAATCAGTTTGAAATCATTTACATTATAGCCACATTTACAATTTTTATATCCTAAGATTGGCAATGACTGGGGAATAAGGGAGGGAGCCAGAACTGAGAGACTGTTCCATGGGGTTTTAATGCAGGCTAGAGAATAAAAGAAAGGCAGGATGCTTTTGAAGGCCAGAAGAGTGCTTGTTCGAGGTTCAGGGCCAGGGCCAAGAGAGGGCAGACTGGAAAATGCAGAGCAGAGCTTGAGGGATGAGTGGAGCTCTTATCCGGGGGTTTTACTGGAACCTGGCATGTGGGTTACCCCAGGCTTGGCTTAGGGGCCCCTTGACACCAACAGCTCCTTCTCCAGGTACATCTTTATGGAGCTCCTGCCTGTGTTACTTACTGCCACCTGTCTTCCAAGGCAGGGGTTCTTAATTATTCAGGAGCAGGACGGCACAAAGAGCTCTCTGTGGAAGGTACGAGAGGGCCGGGTCCGTGAGCATCCACTCCCCTCCCCTCTTGTCTGTCTCTCCAGCTCTCTCTCCAGCTCTTTCCCTCCTTTCTTCCCTCCTCTTCTCCCCTCTTTTTTTCTCTCTGCCTTTTTCCCAGTTTCTTCTGAATCCTTCCCCCCACCTTCCATCTGTCCTTCCCTCCCCACTGAGTTTATTTTACATCATTGCAGTGAACACTGAGCAATGCCTTCCAATATGCCAGATGCCAGGGTACAGAGAGGAAAGGGTCACGGTCCCCACTGTGGAGCAGCTGGGAGGGGAGATGGATGTGTACGTGGAAAAGTTAGGAGGACGCTCCGGGACAGAGGTGATTAAATCACCAAGGGCTGGGGATGGGGTGATCAAGTCAGTAGGCACTGCGGGTGCGGGGTAGAGTGGGGTGAGCACGGGAGGCCAGGAAGAGTTACAAAGAGGAGCCAACTCTTGAGATGGGCTTTGACCCATGCCTGGGAGTTCCCAGGTGGGCAGGGGAGAAGGGCCTTCCAGGGAGAAGGAGCAGCAGGTGCCAAAATCTTACAGGCAGGAAAAGCACGAGGGTTCCGTGCGCCTGGATCTCAAGGACGTGGATTTGCTGGGGAGAAACTGAACATGGAAGCTGGCACAAAAGGCCCTATTGCTTCATCATGAGGCAGTGGAAGCTCACACCACACTCTGAGCAAGGCGTTCTGCAGGATTCAGGCCCCCTGGCCGGGAGGAATCTCAGGTAAGAGCTCAGCTGGAGGGAGCTAATGATCCGTGAACAGGCGGGAAACACAGGTTGGTGCTGGGTGTCCTGAAGCTCACTGCTGGGACCCCGCCCTGCCTTGTCCTGTCCTGTCACACCTGGGACTGTCAGCTGCGGGGAGGAAAGGAGGCGTAGGGAACACAGGAAAGATAAAAGCCCTGGCTAGGCATCATGTTAGCTACACTCTCAGCAGCTGAGACATCTCTGGGCCTGCCTGCTTGTCCACTGGCTGTTAAGAATAAGACAAAGTTTGGGGGCCTGGGGGGAAGCAATTTTTCTAAAAAGAAAGGCTCTAACTCCTTGGGCCTCAAGCTGCATGTTCAGCTGAACTCCTAGTAACCCTGCCAGACAGCCCTGAGCAACTCCTGAGCAACCTTGCCGGGCAGTGCTGCTTCCCTGGCGATGTAATTGGCAGCACAATGCAGCCCCGGGCCAGGGCCTGACGAGGCTGCACAGAGATCTGTGCTCTCTATGGAGCAAGGCCCACACTGGACCTTTAATGAGCCACAGAAGGGCTTCCACAGGGCCCAGGCTGGGTCGGGTCACTGTGCCGGATGTGGAACTCTGTGGTCCTTTCGCATGCTGATGCTGGGCCCCTCCCCATTGTGTGTCCACAAGGGGCTCTTCTGGGTCCTTGGGTGCCAGGAGGGACAGTCTCCCTGTGACGCCTCCATACTGCTTTCACCTTGTCACACGGCCAATTGTACAAATCCCTGCTCAGCTTTGAAGCCCGGAGCCGAGCCAGAGCCCTTTCGACTCATGGCTGTGGCCTTTCTGGAACTTGGCACTATTCAGTATTCCTCAAAGTCGTAATTACCACCACTTAGCCTGGGTTAGTGATCTGGAGCAGAGAGCAGCCCAGCCCGCACTGCCTCCCGCTGCCAGCAGACCAACTACTGGTGATAGCTTCATGGTTCATAATAGTAATAATGATGATAATAGCTATCATTTATTGGACACTTGCTGCGGACCAGGCACAGGGCTAGGTGTTTTACATGCATGCAGAATAGGGCCGGCTCCTGCTCCTCCCCAGTGCCTCCCATCCCTCCTCCCTCCCACTCGGGGGCCGGTTCCTAACCACTGATTTGCATGGCAGCTTTTGTTTTATAGCAAGGGGGGAGCGGGGTGTGCTGGGGAGGAAGCTGGCGTGGAAGATGTGCATTGTTTCCCATCTGGCCCCCCATGTGGCCTGGGTTTGATCACATGGCCAGGGGGACAAGGCCAGGAATGGGCAGAGCTCTTTTATGAGATACTTGGTAAGATTCTGGGCAAGCAATCCTGGACAGAAATGGGCAGGAATGTGGGGGGACTCTGTGAGGCTTGGGGCAAAGCAAAGCTGCTTTGGAGCAGGAGCTTCTACCAGACAGTGGGTGGCTTTGGAAAGGTCCAGGGGCAGCCCTGTAGGCACAGACAAAGGCCCCTTAGGATGGACAGTGCGGGTTGCATTCTCCAGCAGCAGAGGCCGAGGCGTGTAGGGCACAAGTTGTTATTAGGGATTCCCCACTTGCGAAGGGCACGTGAGCAGGACTGGGTGGCGGAAGAAGCCGGTCCACCATGCAAGCCCCGCACAGCTCGGCCAACCTCGTGGGGAGCTTTGAAGGGGCTTTGTTCATCAGGTGTCCACATCTGGTGGAAATATTCAGGCCTTCGTGCCCCCACCTTGCTCACAGGCTGCCCCAGGAGGGCGAAGATTCTGAGGCAGACCCGGAAGGAGCTGCTACCTGGAGGCGCTGCTGACAGCATTTCCTGGGCTCCCCTAGAAGGTGGCTTCCTGGGGGTGAGGCGGGGGATGTGCTGGGGGACCTGGGATGGGAGAGGAAGAGGGCTGGTACTGAATAGTGAGGGCAGCTGTCTGGTTTTGTGGGAAAGTATGAGATTCCCTTTGGAAACTCCTAGAAAAAATTGGGGAAGCTTTGGGGAGATTAATTTCCGTTGGTTGAGCTGGTAAGGCCTGGAGCCACCATCATTTGGTCATTAGAAATCAGCATGAGCTTATTTTCTAGTCAAAGTCTGGTGCAAGTACACAGAAGTGACCTATTAATTCCAGGCAGTAATCCCGCTAGGTCAGTGAGGAGACTGGGCTTCAGAGGACTAAGGAGCTGACGTGTGCAGGGTCACTTTGGAGCCAGGACTTGGACCCAGGCCTGTCTGACTGTGCAGCTCATGCATTTCCCGTGTTCTGCTGGAAAGCAGGGTGGTGTTACAATAGTTTCCTAGGGCTGCCGTCACAAAGACCACAACTGGGTGGCTTCAAACAACACAAGTGTATTGTCTCGCAATGGGAGGCTAGAAGTCCAGAACCCCAGTGCTGGCAGGGCCACGCTCTCTCAAGGCTCTAGCGGGGAGCCTGTTCTGTGCCTTTCTCTCAACTTTCAGTATTGCTGGCCATCCTTGGCTTGCAGCCACACAACTTCGATCTCTGCCTCCACTATCACCCTCTCCCCGTGTGTCTTCCCTATGTGGACACCCGCCATAGTGGACTAAGAGCCCCTTCTACTCCAGCATGACCTTGTCGTACCTACTTACCTCTGCAACCGGCCTCTTTGCAAGAAGAGGTCAAGCTCTGAGGGACTGGTGTTCTAGGGCTTCAACATATCTTTTTGGAGGATATAATTCAGCACAGAACAAGGACCTATCAGACCCTAGATCTTATCTACCCTCTCCAAATCCATCAGTTATTTCTTCCACTGCTCGGAAGAGGAGGGCAAGGGTAAACTTTGGGGTCTAGAGGGCTTGCTGGACTCCTCCTTGCTGGATGACACAATTTTCTCTAAATCAAGGGTGTTTATGGCACCATAAACCATATTAACAGAAGCGAGTGATACCATGGGTCCCCTGACAGCAGCACCCGAGGCTCAGGTGTGTCAGCATTCCCTGCAGTGCTTGACACTTGGTGGAGTTCTAGATTGGAAGGTATGGACCAGCCACGCAAAGTGTAGCATGGTGGTCTGCTAAGATAGGGAATGAAAAGTGACTGTCAGATTTGGCAGGGTGCTGGCAGGGAGGTGGCCACTGGTGACTCTGGGAGAGCAGTTCTGTGGAGGGGAGGGGGGCAGTTGGAAATTGTATTGTGTTGGGTTCGAGAATCAGTTGGGATGAGGAAGTGAAGGCGGTGGGTGTAGACAAGTCTCTGGAAGAGTTTCGCTGTGACTGAGGATTTAGACAATAGCTGAAAGTTAGGGAAGGGGTTGTGATACAAAGCGAGCTGTATCTTAAAATGGGAAGACTTGAGTATGTTGATATGCTGACGGCAGGTGCTGGGCACAACAGGGAGGTTGGGGGTGCAGGCAAGAGAAAGGGGGAAGTTGGATTGAGGCTGGTAGATTTTTCAGCCTCTGAACTTCTCCAATTCACACCATCTGGTCTAACCTAGAAATTTAACCCCCTCTCCCCTCCCCAGTTCAACCACAGCCCCCTCTCCTTGGTGTGGACACCTGGAAGAGGGTGGGTGATGGGCCACTGCTTGCATGGTCCGCCCCAGACAGGGGACTGCTGGCTCCTGTGCCCTGTGGGATGACACCCCTTCCTTGGGCTGAGTTGGATGGTCATGGAGGAATTTGTGTGGTTTAGTTACCAGACCTTCTCTGTGATTCCGTCAATGTCTAGGGGTCCTCAATCAATGTTTGCTGAACAGGGAATGAATGGGTGGATCCCAAGGACAGGGTTACCGTGGAGCTCCCAAGCATTTATCTTGAATCTGGGAAACGCAAGAAAAATTGGCCCATCTGTTTCTGCATTATATCAGGATAGCAAAAAGCCACAGAACTTAACTGTAGCCAACTCAATCATGTGTGACAACCCAGCAGCAATGCAGAAATGCGAAACTACTGTGATGTGTGTGTATATTTGCAAGAGCTGGATACGATTGCATATAAAGTCACATCTGTGTAAGGGTGTGCGTATCTGAGTGTGTGTGTGAATGAATGTGTGTTCCTGTGTTTGGGTAATTGTGTGTGCAACTAAGTGAGCAGATATTTTCAGGAGTGTGTGTGCATGTGCGTGTGCATGTGTAGGGTACATGTGAGTCCATATGTATGTGTATTGCAGTACGGGCTCACATGTGCAGGTTGCCATCTGGTTGTGGCCATACATTAAGCCCCCCTGAAAAATCTACCAACCTCATGATATCCAAATGAATCTAAAAATTACTCTACTTCACTCTTTCAGACTAACCTGAGCTGAGCCAGTATGGATTGGTTAAAAATCCCAAATCATCAAATATTTTAAAAAATAGACAACCATTGCTGTACAGAATAGCTAGTCACTAAAGCAGGCTTCCCTCCACTCAATACATTGCTTCATCTACCAGCACCTTCCAACACAACCTCCTGCAATGACAGAACTTTTCTGTTACTGTATCTGCACCATCTTGTGAGGACAAAATGCTGTCCACGTGTTGAGTGCGTGAAATGTGGCTTGTGTGAAGGAGGAACTGAATTTTTAATTTTATTTAACTTTAATTAATTAAAATCTATATTTAAATAGCCACACGTGGCTAGTGGCTATGGTATGGGACAGGGCAGACCGAGACTGGGTGTGGCACGTCTTTCTTTCACGGCTGTATCCCCCAGAACCTTGCTTAGTGTCTCCAAAGGCACATTGTGGAAACTACAGGATCTTTGAATTAGAAGGAGACACAGAAGCCACTTGATGCAGTCCTATCTGCCACCATTCTCAAACTCAACTCACCAGGGGGTCACAATGGGTTATGAGAGGTGTCCTAGTTTCTATTGATTTGGTGGGCTTGCCACTCTGCTGACTGAGATGGAGGGTGGCATTGACCAGGACTACTACTTCTGTTTCCTTATTGTCTGCTCTTTCTCTGCAGATCCACCCACCTACCTCCACTCGGCTGGTGTTGCTTAACCTTAGTGTGTGACCCTGTGTGAGTCACCTCTTGTGAAGGTTCTGTGCTTCAGTGACTTCACCTGTGAAATGGAGATGGTGACAGTACCCACAGTACCCATCTCACAGGGTTGTGGGGAATGAATTAATTCCTCTAAAGTACTTTGAAGAGTCTCTAACATATATTAAGTGCTAAATAGAGGCCAACTGTTAATATTATTTTTAATCATTATTTTACCCTGTTAGAATCTGATGGTTGGGCAGTTGAGATGAAATTTTTAAAAAAGATATTATCGATGACTATCTTTTCTTTTTTGCACTTTAAATAAGAAAATATGAAGTCAATACTCATGGCACTTTATAAATATCTTAAACCACCATACCTATAAGTGAGTCTATAAACCAATAGTGTTTATATTTTTTTTAAATCATGAACTACATTAGTTTAATGAAAACTCAAAATGTAAATCAGATATAAATAGAGCTTCTAGGTGAAGGGAGAATGGAGCCTTACACTCACCCCTGCCCAAGCTGCCCTTCCAGGGCTTCCTTGAAAGCCCTGGGGCTCCGGGAGCATCTTTTAAAATGAAGAAAATTATGCTTGAGAAAATGTCATTCAGATCCCCAATCCCTCTTCACACTGGGATCGGGTGACATGTACCATTTCATTACTTAGTTACTTTAAATGTGCTAATTGACGACACTGGTTGACTTCGTTTTTATGCATTTCCTCTTTCCCAATCTCTCCATTGTCCTGGGTTAATTTGCACCCAAAAATCTCCTTAATCTCTTCAAATAAATCGACTCTTAACTTCTGATGTCCAAAGTTGTTCTTGCATGAGGAGTTTATGGATGGACACTCATTAGAGATGCTGCTGCTTCTAAGGTTCCAACGGTTTGTGTCTTTCTTGCCCCCCTTATTTCCCCTAATAATCCTGAATTTTTGAATGCCTGGGACAATGCTGAGGTCTTTCTTCCCTTTCTACATAGCAGGCACTCAATAAATATTTTCTGAGTGAGTGATTTTCTTAGGAAAGAGCAAGAGATTTGGAGTCACAAGAGATTTGGGTTTGAGTCTTGGTTTGCCTCTGTGATGCTGGGCAAATCCGCTTAACCTCTCTGAGCCTGTTTTCTCATCTGTCAAGTAGGAACGTGTATCTTACAACACTGATGTGAGGAGGGGGGCAGGATTTGAACTTCTTTGTAAACTGTAAAGGGATAAACATGAAAAGATTGTTGTTATATCTAGAAGAGATGCCTGGGTCTGTTTTCTGCTGCTGTAACAGAATACCACAGACTGGGTAATTGACAAAGAATAGTTTATTTGGCTCACTGTTCTGGAGGCTGGGAAGTCCAAGAGCATGGTGCCAGAATCTGGTGGGGTCACCTTGTGGCAGAAGGTGAGAGGGTGACAGCAGGTGAGCTCAAAAGAAAAAAATCTGGCAGAACTCCTTCTTTTTATCAGGAACCCACTCCCAAGATAAGTAAATAATGGCATTAATCCTTTCATGAGGGTGGAGCCCTCCATGGCCTAATCTCCTCTTAGAGGCTCCACCTCTTAATACTGTTAAAATGACAACTAAGTTTCCAACACATGAACTTTTGAGGGACACATTCAAATCATAGCAAGGGGCAACGCTGGCCTGGTGAGGCTTCTGGGCTCCCTTCTGGGGCTGAACAACAGGGATGGATTCATTTGCAGAAAATGTTTGCTAATTATTGTCAGTTTGAATAATTATCCAGGGATCCTGGAAACAGCCCTTCCCACGGATCAAACTGTCACATCTGCAGCCGACCTTTAAGTAATCTGAGTGGGGGTAATTACAAAGGGCTGGTTTTCTCTAAATATAGCTGTTCCTCAGCTAAAGGTCAACTCAAGGGAGCACAGTCTGATAATTGCAAGCAGTTTGATGGTGAATTGGGCAAACATTCCCAGGGGTGCAGTCAGCAGTTTCCTCTTACAAAGACCAGGGTGTGGATGCCCTGATGGGGAGGACCTGGCTTTCTGACCCCTGCTGAAGAATGTCAGAGTTCCCACTTTGTTAAAGTTCCAGTCACAAATTGGCATTGTTTGTGGGAAGATAACTGTAGTGAAAACTTTTACAGGGGGTGGGGTTAGACCTCCTACCCCCGGCCTTCCAGAGCCCTATGGATCCTGGTACTCTGGTCTACTGTTTGTGTCCTACCTGCATGCCCTATCTCCCCAGTAGGAGTGTTTGCTCCTCATGGCTGAGACCTCTAAATTAAACACCATGAGGTATAAGGCCAGAGAAGGATTGGGTGTGAATCCTGACCCTGCCAGGATTCCTTATGGGGGTCTTTGGACAAGCCACTTTCTTCAAGGAGCTCCAGTTTCCTCATCTATAAAATGGGGCTTGTGATTACTGCCCTACCTGCCAAGACAGGTCACAGGGAGATCCAATAAGGAAATATGTGGGAAAGCACTTTGCAACTGTCTGACCTTAAGCTCCTCTGAGGTGGGCCTTGTACTTCTCCTGCAGCTATTTTTCTCCTCACCTTCTCTTTCCCTACATGGTGCTTAAATTTAAAAAAATTTGAGGGAAGTAAATTAAAAGAAGAAGAATGAGAGGATTAAACTGAAGGAGAGTAATTTCTCTACAAAATGTGAAGCGTGGTGGCTACACTCTGGGAGTCAAAGGCCCATCCTAAGTTTCCCTTGTCCTCACTAGACCCATACTCTCCTCCCATCCCTCTTCTATGCCATTCCCAGGCTCCCTCTTGTCTCTGTCTTAGGTCCAGAAAAATTTCCCCTATGCCTGGAGTTTCCAAACTCCATCACTTACAGTATCCAGAAAAGTGTTTCCTCCTCCTTTGGTTAAGCAGTGACAGTGTTGAATAGAGCTGGGCTGCAATATCCCCTTTGCCAGCAGGTGTCACCATTGAGCACACAATGTACTCATTCATTCAATGCCTAGAGACTGAGACTGCTCTGTGCTAGATCCTCTTTTAGCCACAGGTATAACAGTGAATAAACAAACAACATCCCTGCCCTCATGGGGAAGGACAATGACCAAATAAACACTTAGACACACAATGCAATGGCAGATAACAGTGACTATTATGGAGCAAGGGCAGGCTAAGAGGCTAGAGACTGAATAGAGGGGGAGGACCATAGGGTGGTCAAAGAAGGCCTGTCTCTGAAGGTGATATAAAAATGTCTTAAGGCCGCAGATGGTTGTTTCTACATTCAGATGTGTAAGGCATATTATTGTAAAAGTTTTCCTCTATTATTAAATTGAATTTTTGACTCCAAACCCCCATTTCACAGAGTTTCAGGAGTGGAAATCAACCTCAGTCTTCCTTTGCAGGAAAGAGTTGCAGTTCTGGGCTCTTAGGCAGAGGGAGGGAGGGTGGATGAATAGCCTCTTGCCTCTGGTCACTGGGCCCCACAGCACCCTCTTCTGTGGCTTCCCATGTGGCCTAGTGGCTTTCTGCTGCCTCTGGGTCATGCTGGAGATGGGACCGATTTGTGGGCTGTTTACATCTGCCTGGATGGCACCCCCAGAACAAGTCTGCTCTGCCCTCTTCTGTCCCTCTCTTCTCCCTGCCCCTAGCTGGGAGGATTTCTATCTGGTCCTCTGAGGAGGGGAGGGAGAGTGAAGCTCAGCTCTTCCCCTGCTTCTGGCCAAGACACCTGTCAAGGCCTGAGAAATCCCCTTCCCCGAAGGGCTCAGGCTCTTGGAAGACAAAAGCCAGAGAGATTTGCAGGCCACTTCTGGGTTTCATCCTGCTGCCTCTCTCCCCTGAGGCAAGGAGCAGAGTGCTGACCCCCTCCCTGGGGTGGGGTGTGAGCAGGGAAAATGCAGGGGTGCACAAACAGAGGTTGGATAGGTTCATATCTCAAAATATCATCTCAGCCACGCCTGTTAAATAAATCCCAGCCTTCATCACCTCTCTAAGGTCAATGTGTTGTGTGTCAGGTGTACGTGAAGCAAGGGTCATTGACATCTGTGCGTTTGTGTCCACACACGTGTTCAAGCCCAAGCCTGCTTTTCCTCCAGGGTAAGCACAGTTTCTTCTGGTTAAAGTGTGGGAAAAATTAAGTCATATTAATAGTTTTTCCTTTCTCCCTAAGTGAACAGTGATGCCAGCAGGCAAAAGGCAACAAAAAGCATTTCCTCAGCTTTCGGGTGACTTGGAAGCTCTCGTCTAAAAATACGGACGAGCAGGAGTGTGAAGGAGTGTGTGGGAGGCTTGTCCCCACGGTTCTCCGCAGTCAGGACCACGGGGGCCACTGTGGGAAACGTGCCAAAGTGTCTCTGCTGAGAGCCTCTTTTAAAATAAGCTCCCCTCCCAGCCCGAGGTTTACAGCAAACTTCTCGGCGGACGTGGGCAATTTTTCCCAAGCCCTTGAAATGGAAGACAAAGGAAGCTGAGTGACAGGGCGTCAGTGGAGAAGGGCTTGCCGGGCAGGCCAGACCAATTAGCTGCCTTCCGCCCCTGGGCTCTCCGCGGTGGTCTTGGAGAGCGTGGTGGGGAGGCGAGGAGAGGCAAGGGGAGCTGTGGGGCCTGGCGTGCCTGACACCCAATTAGTGCTCATTCGCCAACTGACCGGCTGGCCGGCTCCCTCCCAGCTGCTCAGCTGCAGCAGCTCTAAGAACAGAGGGTGCTAATTGGATGCTGAAACCCAGATGCTTCTCTACCCGCCCAGCCTAGCCTTGTGAAGGCCCCGGCTTTCTTGGCCAAACTCCTGTCCCTGGTTCTGTCACCAACTTGTCCTCCCTGGGAAAATACCATTCCTCTCAAGTAGAAATGGCCCAGCTGGCCCAGCTGCTTCTGCCAGGATTCTTGAAGAGCCCAAGTCAGGGTGGGGGCAGGGTCAGTGGGAGACCGGGTGGTGCAAGGTCCTGCGGATCCTCAGGTGTCTGGGGTGCTGGAGAAGGCAAGAGAGGTGGGAGACAGAGAGCCCCGCCATGGACTCGCTATGCCGCTTTCCTTTGTCGGGCCTCGGTTTCCTCATCTGCACACCGGGGATCTGATGAGACACCCTGCATGTGCCCTTCCAGACTAGCATGGAGCGTGTCTGAGCCTGACCCCAGGCTGTCTGTCAGACCCCTGCAGCAGGCTGGGCTGTGCACCGTGGGCGTCTGAGCCAGGGGAGTCCTTTCTGAGCTCAGTGAGGTTCTGGCTCTGGGTGATGAGGGCCCCGAGCCTGCCTCCTAGAAGACTGGGAGAACCCAAGACAAGTCAAGATCCTTGGTGAACAGCCTTGCGTCCTGGTCCTGTGAAGCAGATGTTCAAGTCATTTTATTGTTTTCATGTTTCCCAAGGCTTCCTCCCATCCGGGCTGTGTCAGTGGTTCCAGGGAGGCCTCAGGGTCGCAGTGCGTTTCCACATGTACTCTCTGGAAGGAGCCACAGCCCCGGCCCTCTTTCCAGAGGCAGCTGCAGATGTGCATGGACGTTAAGAGCCTCAGTGCCCAGCCGTCTCTGGTGTACCCGGTTATCCCGCTGCAGACATTCCTCACGGGTGTCCCAGTGAGAACTCAAATGTTATCGTCTCGTTGCTCTGATTCTTTACTCCCTCCCTGTGTTAGAACGGCACATCCATGCCTCTCATCCTGTGACTTTGCAGTTCCTACAACCGCAGTGGGTGGTGCATATTTCTCTGCCCCATGGATGGTGAACTGGGTAGGATGACCTGCCTTGGCCAGGGGAACGTGGGTGGTGTGCCAGTTTGTGCTGCGATCCTAGGATGCAGCGCTGTTTCTCCTCTGCCTTCTGGTGCCCCTGTGATGTGCTCTGGGCAGAGCGTGCTCCCGGCAGCCACTGTACCTTCAGCCTGGGCCCCAGAGTGGGACGTGTGGAGGAGACCTGAACCCAGCCCGAGCCTGGGGCCAGCCTGTCCACTTGAACTCATTTTGGATCAGCTGAACCGAGTTGACCTGTTGACCTATAAATTTGAAAATAAATGTGTGTTGTGATAAGCCACTGAGATTTAAAGTTGTTTGTTATGAGACAAAAATGTGACCAATATGTCAACAAAGATGAGAAACTTCCAGGAAAGGGATGCTGAGGAGCACCCCGTGGGTGTCCCAGAGCTGGGGACAGTAGAGAAAGCTTTACGCTCTTCTGGCCGGGGACAACGCGCGGGGCAGGATGCCTCATCTCATGGCAGGCCAGTCACTGGCCACACAGTGGCCCCTTCTAGCACTGCCCAGGGCAACTCAAGCTCCAGAAGGACACGTGACCCCCGAATGGGATTGGGGAGAGGCTTCTGAACTATATTTTCCAAACTGCCCCCAGGTGAGGCCTGAAAGGAGTGGACACTGCTGCTACCCAGGAAATACGTTATGAACAAACCTGGCAAGAAGGGAAAAGGGCAGAAACAAAAATCCCCAGGCCACCAGGGGCATCTGGGATGATTCTGGAATAGTTAAGATCCATGTTGGTTTGGAAGCCTGGGCAGCAACTCTGCACCCTGCCGAGATTCAGGAATGACTCTGAAACAGAGAAAGTGATGCCTAATCAGTTTAACCAAACGACAGATGACTCTTCCCCTGGAGTCTGCAGCACAGAGAGAGTTGCTGTAATTGCAGGCAGTTGGCAGAGAAATCAGGCGCCTGCCTCTAGTCCCTTAGGCTGCATTCCCTGAGGGCCCTCGCTTTAGAGACCCTCCCACGGAGGCCTGGCTCCCTGAGCTGACCCCCGTGTGGATGTCAACCACAACTTGTTTGCATATGGCTTGGATTTTGGTTAGGGATTCTGTAATCGCAGCCCAATTTGTCTTTAAAATATTATGCACAGAAATTAGGATGCACGTGGAATTTTGATTCCAGTCGTTCTTTGTGCTTGGAGAGACAAGGCTTCTCCCAGGGAACTCTTCAGAATATGCCATGCACGGGCACCTCTGCAACTTCCCAGGAGTTTCAGGTACTCAGGGAGTCACGGCAACTGGGCCTAAATGTCGACAGTCTGGGCTCTGGTCCTGGCTCTGCCACCAATGTCGGTGGGACTTAGGGAGAATCTGATCACTGGGTTGAGTATCAGTTTCATTCCCTAGGAAACTGGAAAAATAAAAACCAGCCTCAAAGAGATGTTGTGAGGACCGAATGAGATCATTACAGGTAAATACTTACCACCATGTCAGGCACGTAATACACAGTAGCTACTGTTAATATTATTTTAAGTAATTACAAAATACTTAGCATACAGTATTTCATCAGTTGTTGCTATTATAATTATTATTAAAACACGGATCTGATCATGTGTGAAATCCTTTGTTAATCCTTATGCCTTTAGAACTGGTTTGCAAACTGTACTGCTTGGTGCCCTAGGAGTTCTGAGAGTAAGCATCTATGTGTTTGATATTCGGGAAACTGAGGCTCAGAGTGGTAAACAACTGTCCAAGGTCACACAGGTATGAAGTTACAAGGCCAGGAGTCTAACCCAGTTCCTTCTACGTTTCTTCCCAATGTTACCCCATGATCCAGGCACATTAGACTTCTCTCTCTTCCTAAAACCCCTCTGGCACCTTCATATTTATACTGCTTTGCACCCATTCCCTCTGCCTGCCACTTTCCTGCTTGTCCAAAGTATGTTCTGGTCTGGGAAACCTCCCTGGGCCCTCCAAGCAGCTATTGCTTTGGTGCCAGATTATCTCTGTTGGATCCAGGGTTGTGCAGGTCTGTCTTTGTATTGGGCTATGACCTCCAAGGCCCTGAGCCTGGCTTAACTCCCCCATTAGCCCAGCCTCATCACTGACTACATGTGGTGATAAATGAGCCTGATCCCAGGCGGATCATACATGTTAGAACAGGATACCCCAGCCCAGCATTACCCATGCACTGAGCTTATCCCTATGAAGGGAGTGTCGGTGGGGTAGCCAGAGTCCTGCAGGAACCCAAGCCTGGGCCAGGCATCCTGGCCACATCTGCATGTATTAGTTCTGCATCAAGCCCTGAAGTAGGATTGCCAGATAAAATACAGGATGCCCTTTTAAATTGGGATCTCAGATCAACAACATTTTTTTTTTAGTGTAAGTATGTCCCATGAGATATTTAGAACATACTGATACTAAAAATTATTCATTTCTTTGATCTGGAATTCAAATTTAACCAGGTATCTTATATTTTTATTTGCTAACTCTGCCAACCCTACAGCACAGGCACATCCACTGCACTGTCCTGGGACAGGTGTTGGAGGCATGTCCGCAGACACGGTCTCTGAGACAGCTTCCCAGGGCGGGTCTAAACCTGCTGGCTCTGGGCATATATCCACAGAGACCAACTAATTTTCCAATGTTGTATTTCATAGATTCTAAGGTATACACTTCTTCTCATTTTAGCATCTCTGCAGTTGGGATTCACCTTATCATCTTACAATTGCTGCTGTTAGGATAGTGGTGGTGATGTAGCCTTAGTGACTGAAGCCAGTACTCCACTGACATGGTCATGCAGTTATGGTGGGAGACTGACCAGACACCTGCAGCCAGCCCCTTGGTGGTCAGTCAACACAATATACAATGATCATGTGGGGAAAGGAATAGTCTAGTTTATTGTCTGAAACTTTTTATTGACACATTCTGGGAAGACCAGGAAAGAGCCAGCAAAGAGAGAATAATTGGAATGTTCTTAGCATAAAGAAAAGATAAATATTTAAGGTGATGGATACTCCAATTACCCTGATTTGATCTTTACACATTTTATGAATGTATCAAATTATTACAGTATCCCAAGAATATGTACATCTATTATGTGTCAATTTAAAAAAGAGCCAACATCACAAATGCAAAACAGGTATCGACAGCTCAGAAAAAAAATCCCAGAGACACCAGTGGAGCCCTCTTTGAAGAAACACAGCATCACCTACACTCTTGATGTCTCAGAGGATGATGCTACATGGGAAAACATGGACATTGATGATTCTGAGTTGAAAAGTGATTCAGAAGATTAGACCCTGAATGGGAAGGTTAGGAATACTGTAGCCAATTTACTGCACTTGTAATATTCCATCATATACAATATCCCACCATATATAATAATAGATAAGTATTAAAGAATACTTTAATAAGTATAAAGTAAAAAAAGCAAGTGATGAGAAAGCATTGGGTCACAGCATTTTCTCCACTTTTGGTAGTCTATAAAACAATGATTCCCCTTACAATCAATCAATGGCATCTTAGATTTGATGAAATACAGGTAGCTGAATTCAGTTAAACCAGCAACCAGTAAGCCTAGGTGAATTAAGTCTGAAGGAGCTGAGAGGTCAGGGAGGGATTGAACCTTTCCCTGGAGATAGCCCCTGCAGTTATGGGTCTTGATAGATGGTCATTCGTCAGGAAGATCATGTTCTTTGTGTGAACACTGCACAGAGAGGGAGCTGTTGAGATTTTAGGAGGGGCGGGTCTTTGTTGTGTGGGAGGTTCCATGCATTAACAGGATGTTAGCATCCTTGGCTTCTACCAAGCTCTGTAGTGCCTCCTAGTCATTCTGACAATGGACCAAGTCCCCCGAAGACCTCATACATTGCAGACGCTCTCTTGGGGGCAATAGCGCTGGGGTTGAGACCACTGGTCTGCAGGATGCGGAAGGTTTGATGCAACCCCGCCCCCTGTTGGAGAACAGCGCTGACATCTTCCCCCTCCATAGCCTCGGGTCCTCATCTTCCAAGAAGTCCAGGCATTGCCAGGATGATTTGAGTCCGAGGTGTGTGCCCAGCCCTGGTTTGGAGGGGTCGGGGGCACAGTCCAGGGCATTTCTGCCTCCCCTGTCAGGCCCCAGCCAACCTCCCTCTGCCCTGTGTCCTCTTTCCAGGACGATTTTCTCTGCAGCCTCAGGGAGAGAGAGGCACGTCGCCTCCTTTTCATTTACATGGGGATTACTGGAGACCAGAAAAGTGCTTTAAAATGATATAATGTCTCTGCACCTCATCAAACCCTTCCCCTTCACCAATTTCTGCCTGATTTACAGTTAATATTGCACACTCCCATCACCCTGCCGGAGAAGCGGTGATTATTTCTCCATTGCCATAAAGAATGTAAAGGAGATGGGAAAAATCAGGTGAATTCAGAGAAAGTTTAGTGTAAAAAAAAAAGCGCTGGGGGAAGGGGTGTCAGGGAAGGCAGTATAATATGGGAGCAAAAGTATTCCTGGAACCAATTTCAGAGTCAAGCGATTCCTCCGGGCCTTGCAGTGGAGCCCGGGCTGCTGCGTGCCTGACAGGTGCACAGGCCGGGATCGGGGTGGGCTCTGATGGGGAGCCCTGCCTGGATGCTCATCTGCCCGCTGGTCTGGTCTGGACAGACAGACCCCACCAAAGAGCCAGCCCACCCTGAGAGGGGGCGAGAGTCCCTGCCTGTCCTACCCCATGCCTCACCCCACCAAAGATGTCTGGTGAGCATTTAGGCTTCAGAGCCTTTGAGACTCAGCGGTGGCTCTGAATTTGGAGTTCCTAGATAGGGATTTGTTTATTTTGCTTGATTTAATTGGATTCTAACAGCTCTAATGTGGGTTCTGGGCTCAAATCCTGCCCCTAACAAGTACTGGCTGTGAGACCTTGGGCAATCATGTCACATCTCTGTGCCTCAGTCTTCTCATCTATAAAATGGGATAGACTGGCACATGGTCAGTGTGAATATAAAATGTAGCTCTGATTCTCTTTACCCACCGTTAATCAGTCACTGATCAGCAGCATCGTCATGGCCATCCCCCAGCAGGTGTGTGTGGCTGTATTCTTTCCAGCTTGCCATTGGTGGAACTTTGCTGATTTTACGATTAAGGAGCTGAGTGTCATTTGGGATTCTTCAGAGGAGAGAGATGCTCTGAGTCTTCCACATCATCCATCAGCCGAAGGAAATGATGGAATCCCTTGGATTTAATTACTGTTACTGTTAGTAACCCATTGTCTCAGTGATCTATTGCCTCGTCACACACTGCCCCAAAATGTACTGACTTAAAACACGACCATTTTGTTATTGCTCGTGATCCTGCAATTGGCGCAGGGTGTGGTGAGGAGAGCTCATCTCTGCTCCCTGTGGTTGCAGCTGAGGGCTGTGGCGCAGCTCAGTGTAGGTCGTATGTCTGGGGCCTTGGTTCTCACTGTTGGCTGAATTCCTGGTTCTGCACATGGTTTCTCCGGGTGGTGAGCTCGGACATCCTCGCACAGCAGGATGGCCTCAGTATAGCACGAAAACTGGAAGCTGCCAGGACTTCATAAGGCCTGGGCTCCGAACTGGCACAGTGTCGCATCTGCCACATTCTGCTGCTTAGAGCAGGATGCACGGCCAGCCGGAATCAAGGGCAGGGAGCACACAGGGCCTGAAAACCACATGTTCATTGCAGACCACTGAAGTAACCGCACCGAGGTCTTTGGTATAATTATTGTTTCCTTCTTCCATAACAGTTTGGATTTAAATTTCCACTTTTATGTTTATCACTTATTGCACATGGATCTTTATTGCAAGTGACCTCAAATCAAATCAATCATTTTCTTTCTTTTCCTTCTTTTTTTTTAATTAGTCAAGAGAGCAAGAAGGAAGTATGGGTGTTCCATGGTCACCCCTTTCTGTGTCCCTGCCTGGATTTCCAGATCTTAGGCACGTCTTCCTGCGTCTGTGGCTGGTTTCTCCATCCATGAGCAGCTCTCTGCATCTCTGGGAGCATCTGTATCTGTTTCTAGCTCTGAGCCTCTCATCTTGGTCTCTCTGAGACTCTGTTGCATGACTTTCTCCACCTTTGTATCTGTCTCTCCCTCTCTTTCTGTTCTGTGCACATTTTTCTTTGTCTTTGTTGCTGCTGGTCACTCTGTCTCTGTATATGTCTCTCTTTTCCTATGAACCTTCTGTTTGTTCTCTCAATTGTCCACTGTCACCATTTTAGCCAGAGATGCAGCCTTGCTCTGCTGTAAAACATGGCCTTCTTGCTGGTATTGTTGGAGAACTTCATGTTCTGTCTTTGGCCAATAATCCAGGGATTTTTCTGAGTAAGGAAGGCCCAGCCTCCCCAAGTGGCCTTGTCTTATGTCAGAAAAGCACCTAGAGATTCCTTTCCCTCCTCTCTTCCCAGCATCTAGACCTCTAAAGCCTGAGAACTGCCTGGACCCCATAGACCTGCCAAGTCTGGAGGGTGCATGCCTTGGCCACAGGGACTCCCCAGGGAAGCAGGGGGATAGAGAGGGAATGGCAGGTGGGACAAGGCAGGGATATGATGAGGGATGAGGAGACAGAACTCCACGTCCCAGCATTTGAGGAGCTGTAAAAGGAAAGAGAACATCTGGTTAGAGGAAGAAGGGTGTGCCGACTTCTGCAGGGCTGTCCTGGGATAGAGGAAGCCCCTAGTCTACAGCTGCTGAGGACAGTCCTTGGAACATGACGGTGGGATGGGACCAATGTAGCTGGGCTCTGGGAGGGTGGAGGTCTCATGTGACTCCCTTCTGTACTCCAGCACCTGGCATTGTCGGGAAATGATGAATGACTTCACTTCCCAACAGCTGTCCTGTGGGAACCAGTTGCTTCAAGAGGTAATGAGTTGCCCATCTCTGGAGTTGTGCAAGCTGAGGCCAAACAACCAGTAGGACCCGATTTAACCAGCTGTCTCTTCAAAGGACAGCATGATCCTGGCCTTCATATTTGGAGACACTTATAATTCAGGTGTGGAGTTATAAACCAAACGCCCATTAAAACAGAGCATATTGGCCCTGGCTTCACAGCCCTGGCCAAGTCTTCCCTTCACTCTCCCCAGACTCTGGGCTCTATAGCTCCTCCCTTCCTTTCCCCCGATGGCACCATTGGTCCCTGTAATCTGGCTGGCAGAGGTGGGTTCCGGCTGGGCAGGCCCAGGGCTGAGGCAGGGCTGGCGGCTGCCAATACTCCCTGAGCCTGCTGGCAGTTGCATCCTCTGAGGAGCTCACCCTGGAAGTGGCCTTCAGCTGTCCTTCTGCACCAGATCACATGCAGGTTGCAACGGGTTGCACACAGCATCGATCCAAGGTGCTGCAGGCAGCTTCCGAACACCAAAGCAAAGGGAGAAATAACCTGGGGTTTAGAGAACAGACGTATCAATTTCTCCACTTTCAAAACTGCTTTTCTGCATAGTTTCTTGTCATGATGGTGCAGAACTTTGACTCTGCAAAGAGGGTCTTCTAATCCCAGGGATCCCTGTGTTTTCCATGTGGAGCCCTGGCTGGAGTTGGGCCACATAGAACAGTTTCCAAAAGGGATCCACACTGCTGGCCACACCAACACAGCCGTTGACACTGGTGCATAAATAAGCTGGTGCACCTGCCCTCAAAGTCACATCCATCTGCACAGGCAAATATTCAGAGTCATACACACCTGCATATGCACACGCACACTGAGAAAGCATGTCTGCCCCCAACACACACTTGTGAGGAGGCATAGCTACGTTAGCAAACCCACTCATATGCATGGATGCATCCATGTGTGTGGGCACATGTAAATGCACAGGCCAGTGCCTATGTGCATGCCTGCACTTATAAGAAGACACATAAAACCACACCTGGATGCTCATGTGCATATGTACACAAAAGGCAAGTGCATAAATGCTCAGCAAAAGCCTTATGCAAAGGCAGCCCTGCGCACGGTCCCAAGCGTGTACACGCACACTGGTGCACCCACACGTACACTCCTGCAACAACTGTTTACACAAATATACACGTATATTTACATTTACACAAATACACAGGTAGCGCGCTGTGTTCACACACCTTTGTGTCCCCTCCTCTCCCCTCTCTCCCGCCCACACGGGAGTGTCAGATGCAGCGCAGCACAGCAATAAAGACCATTTGGCTCAAACCTTGGCTGTGCCACTTTGTAGATCTGTGTGACCTTGAGCAGGTTCTTTAATGTCTCTGTCTCAGTTTCTTCATCTATAAAAGAGTAGCATCGACCTCACATGATTTTTGTGAGGATAAAAATCTAAGAATATGTGTAAAGCTCTCAAAACAGTGCCTAGCCCATGGCGGACTCTGCTGGGTCGTCTCTGACTGCTGCAGGACTAAGAAGGGTAAAAGCACTGGGTGTGCGGCCAGAAGTCTCCAATGCAATTCCTGACCTTGTCATTTAGGCCTCTGTGACTCTGGGCTCAAACTTCATTTCCCTGCACCTGGGTGTCCTCACTTGTGCGTGGGGATGAGTGGTGTGTCCTGGCTGCCTACTGGGCTCAGGTGAGATGCGGCTCTGTGGGAGCTATAAGGGGGTGGTGGTGCTGGACAGAATTTCTCCTCGTGGAGAAGCACAGGATCCAAGGGGCTCCATTTGGGGGCTGGCGTTGGCTTAGGGGTGGCTGACACATGCAGGCTGTGGAAGGTCCCACCTGTCTCCCAACTTCTCCCTGACTGACCTGGCGCTCGTGGTATCAGAGTCGCCGTGTGGATTTGGCTCATGGGAAGCTACAAGTGCTCCTTGGAAGGAAGAATACTGCAGCTTCCACTGCACATGGAAGCGCAGCTGCTGGTTTTCCTGGACCACAGGGCACCTCTTTTTCTTCAGAGGGTCCTCTTCTCTTTCTGCCAAGGTGGGATTCCAGGGAGGGGCCATGGAAAATGGGAAGGAGAGACCCTGTGCCCAGCCAGCCAGAGCAGCCAGCTCTACTCAATGGCCCCTGGCGCAGTTGGAGGGATCGTGTCAGATCATGTCACTCCCCTGTGGAAACTTTCCAGGGTCTTCAAATGTCAGAGGAAAATCCCAACCCTCCCCGAGCCCTTCCTTTCTACCTCTTCCTCTCATCCGCCACCTCCCCTTGCTGTTCTACTCCAGCCATGCCGCCTTCCCTCTGCTCCTGCTTCAGGTCTTGTCCCTGCAGTCCCCTCTGCCTGATGCTCTTCTTCCAGATGGGCATGGCTCGCTCCTTGCCATTCAAGGCTCCATCTGGTCACCCTCCAGGAAGAGGCCTGCCCTGGCGCTCCCCCTCCCACACTGTCCCACTACCAAGCTCTACTTCCCTCAAAGGTACTGCATTTATTTAGCATCTACTCAAATGACCTGTTTATATTTTTTATTTTTTAAAACTTTTTTGATACATTATATTTGTATATGTTTATAGGGTACATGAAAAATTTGTTACGTGCATAGGATGTGTAATGATCAATCAGGGTGGTTAGGGTATCCATCACCTGAATATCACCAAATGACCCTTTAAAAATACATTTATTTAGGCTGGGCGTGGTGGCTCACACCTGTAATCCTAGCACTCTGGGAGGCTGAGGTGGGAAGATCAATTGAGCTTAGGAGTTCGAGACCAGTCTGAGCGAGAGTGAGACCCTGTCTCTACTAAAAGTACAAAAATTAGCCGGGCATGGTGGTATGTGCCTGTAGTCCCAGCTACTCGGGAGGCTGAGGCAAGAGTATCACTGGAGCCCAGGAATTTGAGGTTGCTGTGAGCTATGATGATGCCACAGCACTCTACCCAGGGCGACAGAGCAAGATTCTGTTACAAAAATAAATAAATAAACAAATAAAAATACATTTAGTTATTGCCTGTGCCCCCCTCTTCCCAAATAAAATGTGGCTCTATGAGAGCAGGGTCTTCCCAGTGCCTGGCACATAGTATATGCTTAACTAATATATGCCGTTCAAATAGCTAACTGACTTACCATTCTTACCCACTGCTGTGTAACTCAGCTGTTCATGGTGGTAGGACTGTGACATTGTACCACAAGTGATTTGTGGTGAGTAATGAAGTACCAGTGCTTTGAGTGATTTATTTTTTTAAAAAAAAAAGATAAATCAGAACAGATTTGAGGTCCTCCGCGTCATGATAACACTCTCACTTTCTCAAATTCCAATGCGGTTTCTGAATGAAAGAGACAGAGAAAGAGTTACAACTAGGAGAAAAGGGCAGTTATGTCCCCAGTTCTGTCTCAGCCTCAGCTGTATTGTTAAAAGGGTTACAAATTCACGTAAAAATGCTTCCGCGAACATGCTTTTGGTATCGTCAAAGTCTGGGTGTGCCTAAAAGACTTTAGCGTACAGGCAAACTTCTTATGTGTTTGAGAAGACAAAAGGATGAGAATCCCTGGGGTAGGAAGTGGAGAAGCAGTCTGGAGACCAATGTAATACGTGCTTGCTGTCGTAAGCCACTGAAGCACTGGGCTTGTTTGTTATGCAGCATTATCATAGCAGTGGTTGACCGGCACACTAGGATGTGAATTGAAGTGTTTTGTCAGCAAGAAAGCTCTTGGCCAAATGTCTGGGATGACTCTTCTAATTTGTCTGCCCTCTTGTTTTTTATTTTATTTATTTTATTATTTTATTTTCTTTTTTGAGACAGAGTTTTGCTCTGTTGCCCAGGCTAGAGTGCCATGGAGTCTGCCTAGCTCACAGCAACCTCAAATTCCCAGGCTCAAGCGATCCTCCTGCCTCAGTGTGCCACCCCACCCAGCTAATTTTTTCTATTTTTAATAGAAACAGGATCTCACTTTTGCTCAGGCTGGTTTCAAATTCCTGAGCTCCAGGGACCATCCAGTCTTAGCTTCCCAGAGTGCTAGGATTACAAGTGTGAGCCACCGCACCCGGCCTGCCCTTTTGTTTTTAAATCAATTTGAACACTGGTGGTGCTTGGAATGATTGCTGAAATAACAACAGATGAAATGAATGAGTAGCAGGCCTGAATCTTTGTTCATAAATTCAGCCAAAGAAGAAGAGCTACATTTCTTATTTTTAAAAAATCAGATTAATTTCTAATCAGAGTCCTCTCATGGGAGTGTGGCTAAGCCAAACTCTACGAGAGAGGTCCATTTTTTGTTTCATTTAATTTCCTGCCTCCAAAGAGATAGCCTGGCCCAGTGGGAATAGCATGAAACTTGGGACAGCATGGTCTGAGTTCAGATCCTGCTTCTGCACTCACCAGTCACATGATCTTGAGTAATTCATCTGTTTGAATCTCAATGTTCTCATCTGTAAAATGGGACTAATGAGTCCTTCCTCCTAGGGTGGTTGTGGGCATGCAATGCGATGATTTAAAGATCCTAGGACAGTGCCTGTCATAGGGAGTGGTCCAGGAAACAGCTGCTTCTTTTGGTCCCCTGAAGTGTCAACCAGGCCACATCATCTTCCGAAAGTAGAGAGAACCCCCATGAACCCAGCATCAGCTACAACCCCACCAGCTCATGGCCACTCTTATTGGGCCTATTAGACCTCCCCCTACCAGCCCCATTATCTCGAAGCAAATCCCAGAGTCAAGATATTTATTTTCTTCTGTGTGTGCTTGAAATTTTTACATAATGCAAAGTAACAGTGAAGATGATAACGCCTACTGCATAGCGCATAGCGTGGCTGGAGGCTGGCAGGAGGTAATTTATGCAACGACCCATGCCTGATACTACCCAGCATTCTAACCCCACCTGGGATAGGAAAGGACTTCCTAAACAAAGCAACGACATCGACAACAATAAAGAGGGCTAAAGACGTATATATTTCAAGAAACAACATAAACACAATTAAAGGCAAGCAAACTAGAAAACAAAGATTCTCAGCTAAAAGGGTTAATAGCTTTATTACATACTGAGAGCTCTGACAATTCACTAAGATAAACACTAACACTTTGATTACAAAGTGGGAGAATAACATAATTCACAGAAGATGAAATACAAATGGCCAATAAATGTGTAAAAAGATGTTTCACTTTACTAGTAATCAAAGGAATAGAAATTAAGACAAAAATAGCACTTTTTATCTATCAAATCAGCAAAGATTTAAGAAATGGTAATGCCCAGCGCTTGCAAGGGTGAAGCAATACAGTACTCTCATGTTCTATTGTTGGTAATTTAAATTGGCATTTCTCTTCTGGGAAACAAATTGGACCTATGTATTGAAAGCTTAAAATGCAAGTTGGGACTATGCATTAAAAACCTAAAAACGAACAAACAAACAAACCAACAAAAAACCCCATATCATTTGGGGCTAGGATTCTTCCTCTAGGAAATAGTCAGCAATTCAGGCAAAAATTTATACACAATGACATTCATTCTTTATAATTGAAAATGTTTAAAAAGGAGACAACTTAAATATGCCACAGTAAGAGAGTGCTTAAATAAACTATGGTAGCATCCTATAGCCATGAACAATTATATTTTCCAAGAATTTTTAATGACACGGGAAAATACTCTATGTTGTTAAACTAGAGAAACAGGATACAGAACTATAAGTCTTCATGCTGTATAATCTCAATTATGTAAATAAATAACTATACATGTAGAAGGGTGATCAGTGAGGCAGGACAAAAGTATTGCAGAGAGACTCTGAATTTTTTAAAAGTTGCTGGCAGATTTAAGTTCCTACCAGTCTCTGGTGTTCAAGACAGAAGTCACCTTGGAACAATGGCTCTTTGTTTTGGATGTCCTTTATGCAAACGTAGGACAAATATCCATTCAGTGTTCTTGGGGTACTACCGAGTATTGATGAAATCCCCAAATGCAGATGATTGAAGCCGAGAAATAAAAAATTCTATTATAATTGTTATTGTCAGAAGAAAACGCTGTTTTATGGTAGAGTGGGTACACCTCTAAAAGAGATCTTTTTGATATTAAAGGATTTTTCTCTCCCCCCCCTTAAGGGAAGAGCAGTGGGGAAGAGGGAAGGAAAGCAGGACCTGAAGGGGCCAATTCATTCATTCACTAAGAATGACCGAGCGTCTACTACATGCCAGGTATTGTTCTAGACCTCAAAGTCCTGCCAGGCGAGACTGAGTCCTAGCTCTCACAGAGCTTACTCTAGTGGGGGGACAAACACTAAACAGATACAAGTGTGCGGTGTCAGGATGGGATCAGCGCCTTGGAGAAGAAAGCAGGGGATGGGCCAGGGACCTGTGGGGTGGGTGTTACTTCACGTGGAGGGCGGAGGCCAGAGAAGACCACACTGGGAGGTAACTTCTGAACGGAGGTCCGTAAGAGGCGAGGCAGGGAGGCACGCGAGCAGCTTGGGGTAAGCAAGGCAGGCCATGAGAGCAGCAGGGCAAAGCCCTGGAGATGGAGATGTGCTTGGACAATGTGAGGATGACCAAGGAGGCGGGTGTGGCCAGAACAGAGGGCCAAGGGCAGAGAGGAGGGACGGGTGGAGGAAGAAGGGGCATTGGATCATAGGGGCCATGGTAAGCACTTTGGAGTTTTTAAAAACAACCTTACTGAGGTATAATTTATATACAATAAAATTCACCCACTTTGAGTGTTCATTTGATGGTTTTTGACAGATGTCTACACCTATGTAACCATGTCCCCAGTCAAGATACGGAACACTTCCAGCGCCTGGCTCCCCTCTGCAGTCAATCCCTGCCCACCGGAGCCTGGGACAACCACTAACCTGCTCCCGGCCACCGGAATCACAGTATTCACTCTGCATCTGGCTTCTTTTGCGCAGCATGGGGATTTTGAGATCCATCCATGCCATGTGTATTACTGATTTGCTCCTTTTTACTGCTGAATGGTTTCCCTTGTAGGTATACACCCAAGGTTTCTATCCATTCACCTGCCGGGAGATGTTTGGTGTTTTCTAGTTTGGCGCTCATGTGAACAAAGCTGCTATGAACATTCTTATACTTTTTTTGTGGACATATATACCCATTTCTCTTGGAGAAATACGTAGGAGTGGAATTGTGGGTCACAGGGTAAGTGTATGTTTGACTTTATTGGGAACTGCCGGTTTTCCAAAGCAGTTGTGCCGCATGTTTGCCAGCAGTACGTGAGGGTTCTAGTTGCTGTATGTCCTTGGCCAGCACTTGGAAGGGTGAGTCTTTTCCATTGTCCCAGCCTAGAGCCTGTGTGGTGGTTATCTTGTGTTTTACTTTGCTAGCAGCATGAGCTTAGGCAATTTGCTGAAGCTCCCTGAGCTTTGGTTTCTTTGTCTGTATGATGGGAATACTGACAGTTCCCACATCGTAGCAATGCTGTGAGGATTAGACGTCGTGGTGCAGGGGAAGCATTAGGTCAGCGCCGGGCACACGGCAAGTGCCCAGGAGAGAGGAGCTAGCTATTGTTCTCTCTTGGGGAAGGGAGGCCGTCTGTGCTCCCAACCACAAGCCACCGTTTGTTTGTCATCAAACCTTCTTCCATATCGCTGGAGCCTGCTGATGGTTTTTGGTGAGGGTTTTCTCTTTTGTATCCCCTAATCCCTGTCCACTGACCTCTGACCCCTGAAAGAGAAAGCCCCCAAGCCACAAAACATCCTAATTATCTCTATGTCGGGTCTCACCATCCATCCCAAGCACCTCTTCAAAGCATTTCCCCAATGAACATTGTTCACAGCCATTAAGACAATAAATAATTTTCAGTTATTCCCTCCAGCCCTGCCAGGGCTAATTCCGACGGGAGTGAGGGCTCTCCCAGGGGCAGGTGGCGCAGCCAGTAGCGGAGGCCGGCATCCAGGCGGGTCTTGAAGGAGAAGGGCCTCCGTCCGCCCCGCCGGCTGCCCCCACTGAGCACCCGTGACGAGCGCCCCTCCCAGCTCTCTGCCCGTGCTTGCTCAAGGAGACATTGAATATTTATCATGTATTAGGTGAAAAAAGAAGTGGAACAGGAGGAAATTGTGTTACTGCATATGAAATTTGCCTGAAAAGTTTCCACTCTTTCTCTAGTTGGAAAACAGTTTTGATTTGAAATATGAAGCTTCTCTCCAACTTATTATCTCAGAGGCGAGAATGGAAAATGATGCTCCTTGGGTTTCGGGGGAGCAGCCGGAGGTGGTGGGCGTTTATGGACACCAAGAATTGTCTGTAGAAATTGCCCCTAGTGCATCAGAATTGCTCATTTCTTTTTTCTTCTCTTGCTGCTTCCCCCATCCAAATTCGCCTGGAGCTCACAGGCGAGAGGGAGCAGGGAGGGGAATCTGGTGGGAGGGAGCCCTGCGCCCCACCGAACACCCAGGCTCCACACATCTGGCTGCAGCAGCCTTTGCTCCACCTCATTCCATTCTAGGCTGGAAAGTGTCACCCAGGCTGCAGAATCCAGCCCTCTGCAACAGATCAGCCTGTTTTTCTCAGTCACTGTTGCCTTTGAGACTCAGATCCGCTCTCCAGAAACACACACACACACACACGCACGCACACACACACTAGTTATGTGGGGTTTGTAGATTCTCTAAATTTCATCCATCTCCAGCTCAAGAACACTTTACCATGACATGAAAAACCACCACCACAAAATCATTATAGACACCTTTATCGATAACTCATCATTAAACGAGTCAATACGTGTAATGCTGTGCTAATACTTAGCACAGTGCCTGGCACACAGTAAGTGTTCTTCTTGTCGTAATTCTCATGTGATCCTGATGACGACCTCTGGTGCTGTTATCCTCATTTTGTAGATGAGGTACCTGAGGCCCGAACCTCTAAGTTATTCGTCAAAAGTCCCCCAGCAGGGGCAAGATGGTAACCTAGGTCTTTCCAACCCCAGGCTTGTCCTCTTAATACTCACATTGCAGGTGGTTCTCAGCTCTCCTTGTTCATCTCCAGTGACAGCGTCCCCGTCGTCACTCAAAGCTGGGCACCTTTCTTTCCATGTCTGGATTGTTCTGACTCTTAGAAAGTCTTTCCTTTATCTGAAGCCCAAACTTGCTGGCTGGTCTTACCCTGTCCTCTGTGGCCACCCACAGCACAGGTACTATGGCTGTCCTGTGACAGCCCTGCAGAGATTTGGATCCAGCCGTGCTTTCTTCCAGCCAATTCCTTCCGCTGCATCCTGGAGACTTAAGACTTGCTCAAGGTCACATAACTTGAAAATGGCAGGGGCAGGATTCAAACTGGGTGTGTTAGTTTCCTGTGACTGCTGTAATAAATTACCACAAACTGGGTGGCTTAAATTAATATAAGCAGATTTTTCACAGTTCTGGAAACCAGAACTCTGCAATCAAGGTGTCGTCAGGGTTGATTCCTGTAGGAGAGTCTAGGGGAGAATCTGTTCCTTGCCTTTTGCAGCTTCACAGAATGCTGTGACTGACAGCATTCCCTGGCTTGTAGACACACATTACTCCAATGTCTGCCTATATCTTCATGTTGCTGTCTCCTCTGTGTCTGTCTTCTCCTCTTCTTTTAAAAACACTTGTCACTGGATTTAGGGCCCGCCTGAATAATCCAGGATGAGCTCATCTCAAGATCCTTAATTACATCTGCAAAGACCTTTTTTCCAAATAGGTGGACATTTTTTCGGGTGGGGATGGAGAGGACACCACTCAACACACTCTTCTGAGTTCACTCTCCCCAAAGCTTTGTGCTTGACCACTATGTCCTAATGAAGAAGTCCTACACTGCCATAACATGGGCTGGATGTGACCCATAGATACATTGGATTTGATCTGACAATCTTAAGAGCAATTATTTATCAACTGAAAAAGACTTCATATATGTGGCTGTATATGTCAACATTGTCTCTGTTTCCTCTTGGAAAGCATTGTAAAGCAACAAGAATATAAAAGAAAGTCTATAAACTTCACTTTTAGTGAAGCTAGAAGCCCCAGACTCTTTATGTGAAAAGACAGCCAAAGCCAGCTGAGACCAAGCAGGATTTCAATGAATGAAGAGAAAACAAAACAAAAAAAAATGGAACAGAGAAATTTTAGCAATGAAAGGACTCACTGCTGGGAGATCTCAAAAAGTCTTCTAATAAAAATTCACCTCCTGAAAGCAAAAGGCACAATCTGAGGTGCAAAAGCAGTATGCAGATCTCTTGTTTGTAACCATGGATGTAGGAATGGGAGTGAGCTGAGATGGAAATAGAAGTTCTCCTGGACCTGGCATGTTCTGAGAAGCATGGGAGATGCACACAGACAAGCCATATTTATAGGGAGCCGTCTGTCTCTGTGGCAATAGAAAATAAGAATATTTGTGTTGTGAAAACCACCACTGCAACACTGATTGAAACTTCCCTGCCTATTGACTGTCTTTCCCGGGGGGGAAAAAAATTATTTTAGGAAATGCAACTAATTCCCTGATGAGTAATTCCCTGATGAGTAATAAAAAGGAACGAACAACATGTTATCAATACAAAGACACTCTATGAAAAAGAAGAAAAAGATCACCAAATGAAACTTACTAACACATGAAGAATATGCACCAGAAAAATGTTGCTCTAAGGAAGATGCAAATTCTCAATCTGCCGGATAATTTCTGTTTGCCCTTCAGATCCACTGCCCACCCTTCTCCAGACCGACCCATGCCTTGGGAAGCTGACCCGTACAAACTGTGTCATTGAGTTACCTTGTTCTCTGGCTTCCCAATGTGACACGTTGGGAGAAACTGGAGGGGGAAGAATGAGATGTAGGGGTATTTATTCCCCAGCTCCTTGACTGCTTGGTTACCTGACTGACCTGAATCCCTCCAGAGAACCCACAGTCTTTGGAGAGCCTTTTCCATAGAGCGCCCCTGTCCAGCTTCTGGTCACCATGCTGTCACCTTGCCCCACCAGGCCTAGGTGTGGTGTTGTGGGTTGAATTGTGTTCCCTAAGAAGGATATGTTGAAGTCCTAACCCCCACTGCCTCAGAATGTGACCTTATGTGGAAACAGGGTCTTTACAGAGGTAATCAGGTTAAAATTAGACATTTTATAAAAAAGACACTTGCACTCGAATGTTTATAGCAGCACAATTCACAATTCCAAAGATGTGGAAACAACACAGGTGGGTTGTTTCAGTTCATGAACAGATTAATAAAATGTGGTGTATGTATCAGTTCATGAGTGGATTAATAAAATGTGGTGTATGTATACTATGGAGTACTACTCAGCCATAAAAAATTGGTGAACAAATGTCTTTTGTAACAACCTAGATGAAACTGAAAATAATTCTAAGTGAGGTAACATACGAATGGAAAAACAAACACCACGTGTACTCAATAGTAAATTGGAACCAATCCATCAACACTCATGTGCATATATGGAAGTAAAACTCAGTGGAAGTCAAGCAGGTGGGGGGCGGGCAGAATTGATGGGTAAATTCACACCTAATGGGTACAATGCACACTATCTGGGTTATGGGCACACTTAAACTTTGACTCAAACTGTACAAAAGCAAATTATGTAACCAAAACATTTGTACCCCTGTAATATTCTGAAAAAAAGAAACACAATTAAAATAAGGTCATAGGTGGGCTCTCATCCCATATGCCTGGTGTCCTTATACAAAGAGGAAATTGGATCACAGAGACAGACATGCATAGAGGGACGATGTGAAGACACACAGGGAGAAGACGGCCACGCGACTAGAGTGATGCATCTACAAGCCAAGGGACTCCAAGGACTGCCAGCAAAGCAGAAGCTGGAAGAGCAAGGGTAGATTCTCCCCTAGAACCATCAGAGAGAGCGTGGCCCTGCTGCCCACACCCTGATGTCAGACTTTGAGGCTCCAAAACTGTGAGACACTAGACTTCTGTTGTTTTAAGCCACCCCATTTATGGTATTTTTTTGGCAACTCTAGTAAATTAGTAGAAGTGGTAAAGCCCAGGTGCTAGGATTGTCCCTTAATGTTAGGCAAAGTAGAAATCAGGATAAAAGTCATTAAATGAGACACAGAAGAGAACTTTGGAATTCTAATAATATAATATGTTTGTGTATATTCTAATAGTATTATATGTATGTTATATACTTAACTGTGATGAAGATACAATAGCTATGAACTACCTATGTACCAAGTAAAGTAGCATCTACATGAAAAACAAAACTTACAGGAAATACAAGGAGAAAAAACACAGTAAGAGTAGAGGATTTTACTTTTTGTCTGACAGATTAAGTGGATAAAAGTAAATGTGAGTATAAGTAATATAATTAGCAAGTGGGGATGTATGTCTGTCATGCATACACATATATCTCATATATATGTATTATATATCAAAGAGACAGACATATTAAGAGAACTCTGCTACAGTTTTCCTTTAAGCTTCTAAAAATTTCTGAAAATTCATCATATATAAGGTTACAAGTTAAACTTCAATAAATCTCCCCCTCAAATGAAAATATTACAGGAATAATTTTCAGATTGTAATTCAATAAGGCATAAAATAACAAAATCAGAAAACAAATAGCCCTGTGGCATGGGGGTGGGGGTGAAAAGGTAGTGGGACAGAGCTTGAAATGCCAGGGGGAAAATGCACAGCCTTAAATGTAAAATTCAATAAATAAGAGTGAGAACGAACCATCCAACCCAGGAAGTTAAAGAATAACAAAATAAACCTAAAGAAAGCAGAGGAAAAAGTTAATAAAGTACCCAGGCTGATTGAATGAGTTAGAGAACATAGAAAGTAGAATAAAAGTAGAATAAATAACACCCCCCCAAAAATTTAAAAAGACAACAATAAAATAGATAAGTCTCTAGCCCTAATTAAGAAAAACTTTAGACACAAATATATAGAAATTAGAAAAAATAAAGAGGAATTAACACAGAGACAAATTTAATCATGACAACTATTTGCTGAACTCTATGAAAACTAATTTAAAGGCTAGAATGACTATTGAATTTGCTAAGAAAAAACGATTTACCAAAATGGTTCCAGAAGATATAAAACATTCTAAATGTACTGCTATCTATGGGAAAATGGTGAAAATTGTGCAAAGAACTACCTCCCAAAAGGCACCAGGCCAAATTGTTTCATGGAAGAATTTTATCTGCTTTAAAGAACAAATAATTCTAATATTCTGATATTAATTATTCTGTTCTACAATATTGAAAAGAAGGAAAAAAGATTTGAATTATTTTAATGACTCAAGCAAAATATTGGAGCCAAATCCCCGTAAAGGTTAAACCCAAAAGGAAAAACCAGACTAATTTCACTTATGAATATCAATCTTAAAATCCTAAATAAAACATTAACAATGGAATTAGCAGCACAAAAAATATAATAAATCATATCCAAGTAGAATTTATTCTAGGAATGCAAGGATGGTTTAGCATTAAGAAACCAATTAAAATGATTCATTGTATCAAAATGAATCATCTATGGAAAGAAATCATCAATTCTTGATTTTAAAAAAACTCAAGAAACTAGGAATAGATGGATATTTCCTTAAGATGGAAAAATCTATCTCAACTCAAAAATCAGCATCATATATAAGGGGAAAATTCTGGAATATTTCCCACTAAAGTCAGGAGTAAGAGAATTATTCCCACTTTTAGAACTATCATTTAACTTTGTACTGGAGGCAGAAGTCAACAAAATTAAATGAGAGGAAGAAATTAAAGTAAAAATATCCTAAAGGAGGAAATAAAATTATAATTCTCAGATGATATAATTATGTATCTGAAAAATCTTGGAAGATATACTTTGGACCTAACAATAAGAAAATTCAAAAAGGTAGCAGTATAAAAGATGAACACACAGAAATCATTAGCTTTCATATATATAAACAACAACTAGTTAGAGAATATAACAGAAGAAACAAGCTTATTTACAAAATTATCAAAAAGGTAAATACCTAGGCCTAAATTTAACAAGAAATTCCTGAGACACATATGAAAAACAAAACAAAAAACACGCCTTTAACCATGTTGCAAAGATACTGAAAGAATCTTGAAATGGGAAGTCTATCAATATTCTTGAATGGGAAAATTTGACCTCATAACTATTTCATTCTCCCCAAGTTAGTTTTTTCTAAGTTAATTATTAAGCTTAACATTATCCTTATGAAAATACTAATAGCTCTTTTTTAGGGGGATAGAGGAGGAACTAGATAAGGCAATTATGAAATTCATCATAGACAATGTTGAAAAGCAGAAAAAAAATTATAAAATTCGTATAGAAAAACAAACAAGCATAATCCTGTCAAAATTTGTTTTTTACACAAAATCATGTTTTTTAAGAAATTTACCCATGTTGATACATACAGTTATACATCATTCATTCTAAATGCTGCATACTACTATTCCCTTGTATGAAGAGGCTATCATTTATTAGGTCTCCTGTTAATGGATATTCACATTGTTTCCTGGGTTGTGGAATGTCCTTAATGGTTCAAATCATCCTGGGTGTGTTTGGAGGGGAGCATTTTGGAGCTCCTGTCTCACCTAGGGGATATAAACTCAGACTTACACATAAGAGTCACCTGGGATTTTGATTTCTTGCATTAGGTGAGCTATACTGTTTCCCCATCTATGGCCCTAGCAATTTATCTGCGGCTTCCTTAAGCTGATGGAAAAAGTTTTTCTTGATGCTCTATGAGAGCTCATGCTCTCACCTTGCACAGACTGGGGGCCACCGTGCTGCCCCTAGGAGTATTAAAATCCCAGCCCCCAAGTCAAGATGCCCCATAGTATCTATTTCTGCTTATTGCTTTGTCTTTGAGGTCCCTATCTGACAGCTGGGGATTCCAGTTCTTTCTTTTAAGCTTGACCATGTGTTTGTAATCTTTATGTTGTATTTTGCTTAGCATTTCTACGTGGCTGTGTGAGGTGGAAGGCCCTTTTGTGTCAGCTCAGCTCACTGCATTGCCAGCAGTAGAGGATCCACCATGGGTACCAAGTACATTCCATTTTATGCTGTTGGTCCAGCCAGTGAGGTCTTCTCATGCCCCAATTCTGGCTTCTGGCCTCCTGCTGCCTCTCCCAGCTTCCTGCTCCATCCCAGAGGGATGAAATCTGTGAAAGTGCTATGCACAGCACCTGGTGCAAAGGCTGCCCCCCAAAAGCGTGTGCTGGTTTAAGACATTAAAAGCAGATGCTGAGGGCGGTCTTTAACCTCTTCTCCAGGTTGACACTAACCATTTATCGGTATAGACAGTTGATGATTTTCAAACCCATGGGATTCTATTCCCAATTAATCCATCTGTGTGGTGTCTGCCCTTGGCGTATAGAATCTCTATGTTGAGGGTGGGCTGTAGGGAGTGGAGGGTGTACGGAGAGGGGTGAAAACCTGAACATGGCCAGCCCAAGGCTGGGAAATAAGTTCCCCTGTGGGTTTGCCCTGCAGGAGTCATAGTCCATGGGCCAGAGGAAGCAGGTTGAATGTGACCAGCAGAGACTTCTGATGGCCCATATTTAGAGTTTGGCTCCCAGCCAGCAAGGTCCCTGGGCTGGGTTCTTTCCTATCATAAAAGATTTTGCAGAATGAGGTTCAGGGTGATCTATTTAAGTGAAGCAGAACCTGTGGAGGCTGGGAAGAGTCCACCAGGGAGAAACTGAAGACAAGGCTCTAGTGCCAGGGCCCTGGGGGGAGATTACAGCTAAAGGAACACTTGGGGGTCTGGCCCAGAGCCCCGAATGCAGGCCAAGGCCAAGTTCAGAGCGGCACAACTACTTGCATGTTCTACCTACTGTGGGAGGGATGGGTGGAGCTCCTGGTTCCCAGCCAGGAAGGTCCCCAGGGCCTCCCAGTGGGTGGGATTGGGGCACAATGTATGAGTAACGGGGGTGGTTCTTTGCCCAAGGCCAGAGCAAGTCAGACCCAAAAATTATAGGTTCAAACCTGCCTATGATCGAAAGCCCTCTCACTGAAGCTACCATTCTGCCATTCCAGGCCTTTGTCTCTAAGACTAGTGAAACCTCAAGCAAAGGTGTCTAGGCAAATGAAGGAGGAGGTATGTCAAACATAGAAATTGCTATTATATTTTAGTCATTCTTTGACCATTACTTGGCCCATGTTCCTTTACAGATTCTGTTGGGGCATGATATCTGTGGCCCAGGTACAGTGGATGACCATGCCTGGGGTATGTTGTAGGGGCCTGAGACCTCCCAGGCTGGTTGTGGGCATCAGGAGGTTGTGACATTACTGTGGTGATGCATCATCTCAGTACCTCTGGGCACACTGTTAGCCTGTCCTCGAGGGTATCTTGTCAGTCTCCCCACACATTCCCTAGTCACCACATTTAGCAACGGGCAGATGAAGGAAAGGGTGTCAATCAGCCAACACAGGCTTTTTCACTGGTACTGACAATTATGTAGAAGCTGGGAGGCAAGAGGACAGCCTCTGACATGCTCCAACCAACAGCCTCCCAGGCGGATGAACCCATTTTGGCTTTGGGGATCCCAATACTGGAGGAATAGACACTTCGACAGGGAAGCCTCAAGCCAGGAAGAAGGTGTTTTCTCTTTATGAATTCACTGTGAAAGAAGGAACCCTTGGAAGAGAGTTCCAGGACCCTGTGAGAAAACAGTCTAGAAGGATCCCTCTATAGACAAAAAGTGTTTCAGGGGAGCGTCATGGCATTATTTCTGAGTTCAAGAGTCCATATGTAACTCCATCTACAGCTGTACATATGAAATTTGAGAAGATGAGAATGTGTGTGCATTATAGGACACCAAACAAACCAAGAGTGATGGAGACAGCATGCCCCGGGTTTGGAATGCCTTAGATAACTTGGCAGAAATACAGGGATGTTTAGGGTTATTTGTAAGGACTGGAATTGCCAGATACTCCTTGCAGAAAAGGATAAAGAGAAAGCATCCTTTATAGGTCTGGCAGGACTTACCAGATGGAGAGGACAGCTCTGGGATCGCTGGGGCATGGCCACCTGCCGGTGGGTGTAGGAAAGAGCCACTGGGAAGTCTGGTGTATTTGGGCAATGTCACTTGCTCATAAGGACTCAGTGGAGCAGGAGATTCTGTAAAGTGCTGGATGGTCTTGAGGAGGTGGAGTTGAATAATCATTCACTGGGCCGTGTTCGTTCTTTTGCACTCTGTAGAGTACAATTTTCTGACAAGGAGGGAGCAAAGATCTAGCGAAGATTCCAGTCTTTACCAGAAAATTCAGCCTGGGAGGACTAAGGACATTTAGGTCACTTGAACGATGCTTTAGGCTCTAATATTAATTACCAAACTTCCCACAGACGTTGATCGAGTGTCTGGCTGCAGTAGAGCCTCCTGACTGCAGGGGGCGGCCAAGAGCAGCCCCGGGGCACGGAGGGAGGCTAGGGATGACTGGCCCACGGACCTAGCTGGCAACGGTGGGGAGGGAAGCAGGCATTCAGGACGGAGGGGGACGCAGGAGGCAGCACCCCAAATGCCTGGGAACTCCACTCCACGGCTTCCTTCCTGCTGATGCCACCTTGGAAGGGTTGGGGGGGGGTGCTGTGCTGGGAGGATCGGATGGTTTCTACCGCTGTGGCCTGTCACATAACAAGAAGGAGGAGGCAACTGTGGTTCCTGGGGTAGGGGAAGCTGTCCAATTCCCGTTTGGCAGTTTCCATAGGGCCTCTCCCCTCCCCTTTTCTGGATGATCTAGCACAGTGATTCTCAACCAGGGATAATCTCCCTGTGACCAGGGGATGTTTGGCATTGTCTGGAGACTTTTTAGTTGTTACAGCTTGGGTTGAGGTACTCCCAGCATCCAGTAGGTAGAGGCCAGGGACCCTGCTAGACATCCCACAATGCACAGGTCAGCCCCTCACAACAAAGAATTATCCATCTCAAAATGTCAACAGTGCTGAGGTTGAGAAACCTTGATCTCACTGAGCTTATGTTTTCAAAGGCAAGTGCCAGGCTTCAGGCTAATTTTGCCTTCAGCCTAGCCAACACCACTGTCCCTGAGGCAAGAAGTCCTGGGCACTGTCTTAGAATTGGTGAGGAAAGATTACAGAGAATAAAATACACATAGTACCGTGATTCTCCTACATCAGGGAAAACAAAATGTAAATTAAATTTTCAATCCGTTATTCCGCCACACCTTCAACCTGCCAAGCTTTGAGGTGCCTAAGGACTTCCAACTCAACAATTTTTAGTTTTTTGGTGTTTTTTTTTCCACTTTCAGCTTCATGCATCAGTGTGGGGATGGAAGTTGAAAGCGTGGGAGTGGATGAAATCACTCACAGAGCATTCTCTGTAGAGTGGGAAGAGCAGAGGAACAAGGACAGAACCTCAAGGACCGCAGACATTTAATGAGAGGCAAAGAGGAAGAGGGGAAGGAGCAACTTGGGAGAAAAGGAGAGAGGTTTCAATTCAAACACATCGCATACTTTTTTAACAGACAGGGTCTCACTATGTCGCCCAGGCTGGAGCGCAGGGGCTATTCATAGGTACAGTCACAGCACACTACAGCCTTGAACTCCTGGGCTCAAGCGATCCTCCTGCCTCAGCCTCCAGAGTAGCTGGGCCTCATACCTGGCCCTCATCACACATTTTTAAAGGACTGACTATGTGCCAGGCACTGTGCTAGAATCCAGAGATACTGGTGTATTAGAATCCAAAGAGCTCAAACAAGAGATTCATTCATTCATTGGTTCATTCCTCCATTCAACAGCTATTTATTGAGTGCCTACTATGTGCCAGGAACTATTCTGAATTCTGAGGAGGACAAAGTAGTGAGCAAAACAAAGTCTCCCCTCATGCAGTTCACACTCTGGTAAGGAAGACACACAAGAAAAAGGTGAGGAAAGGTTGTCAAAGAGGTTAATCAGGATGGGGGTTGAAAAGGGGCTTCCATGGTGGATTACAGAGAGCAGTTCCAGTCTACCGATGGCTGCAAAAGCTGACTGCAAATGTCCCAGAGAGAGAAGGAACAGGGGAAGTCCTGGTGCTTAGTGGGCTCACCAGATGTTGGATAAACAAGCCGGTTTCTGGGTCACTGCCTAGAAATAGTCTCTATCTCATTCCCCAGTGATTTATTATAACTGCTGTTACCGCCTTTGCGCTTTTTCTGAAAAGTTTTGTGTAAAATAGGAAATAAAAAGTGCTGGAATAGTCCTAGAGTCAGAAAGGGGAAGGGAGGTATTTATTCCTTTAGTATAAGACAAGGCACAGTACCAGGAAAGGAATAATCAAAGTTGACAGCTCAGAGGAGATGACAGGAAATGGTTTGGAGGAGTCTCCTTTGGTCACGAATGCTAAGAGAATTTGTGCCAAACCAGGGAGTTAACTGTGAGAGATTTTGCCTCAAAAACATGTCTAATTTCATTTTTTAAACTCTTCTAGCAGAGGTGAAGCGGGCTTGTATCTGCGGATTATACCACCCCAGGAGGGCTTCATAACAGACATGAAAATAAATTAGTTATGACAGTCACTTCCTGAAGTCGGCAATGCTACTTCTCACTTGAGATCCAGTGGCCATCAGAGTTGCAGTTAAAGAAGTTTAGAAAAGGCTTTATGTGGGCATATTTTGGGGCCTGGATGCAGAGACCGTTACGGGAAGTCCACAGTGATGCTACCACGGCCAAGTCTCAGTTGTTCCTTGAGGGCTTGTTTGAAGTAAAAGCATCTGGATACCAAACTCCGAGGAGACTTGAGGTTCCCACCAAATGTGGAGCCAGGAGCCCTGTGTGTTAGGTCTGCGTCTTCCCCTGTGTGATCACGGGCTGGGTACTTGCCTTTTTCTGAGCTTCTGCACAAAGGGGACTGGACCCAATGTCCGTGAGTGCCAGAAGTGACCTGCTTTTGTTTTGCCCATCCAGCACCCAGACTCCACTCGTCTGATCATAGCATCTCCATTTCCCTTGGGCAGCCCCATCTCCCATCATGCTCAGTGTTCCTAAGCCTGTCAGTCAAGTTCTCACTTCCCCTGGATAAGGGAGTCATGTGATCCAAGCTCAGCCAATCAGAGTCTCTCTTGAAGGAATCTGAATTTCAAGCAGAGAGAAGCCAGGTCAAAAGAGGGGGGAACCATTCACACCCCTGCGCTAGATCTCTGTAGCTGTTCTTCTGTCCATCCTTTCTCAAGTCTAGTTCTTCACCTTTCCCTTCATTCCTTCCACTGAATTCACTTTTGCCTACATTAGTGAGCATTGTTTCTGTTGCTTGCGACCAACAAATCCTAATGGTACAGAGCCTTTTGAACTTTGACATTTGGGGGGAATGATCACAGCTCACAGCATTGTTGTAGAGATGAAATGAAACTGCTATGATGGTGCCTGACAGGGCAGCTACCCAGTCAGGGTGAGTTCCCTCCCCTTCCTCGTCTCCATGACTTGTCCATGGAACGTGCCTTTGGTGAGGGATCTTGCTTAGCTATATCCTTACATGAGAAGCTTTTGTAGAAATTAAAATGAGCAAGGGTTATTGTGGAGAATAAATGACGTAATTCGTTTTTTTCATTTGGCAAATATTTAGTGAGCACCCACTATGTGGCAGGCCCTTGTAGGCACTGGAGATGCAGCCATGAGTAAGACCAAAGCCCTGTTCTCAGCGAGTTTACATTATAGTGAGAGAGGCAGACAATAAACAGACTGATATTAGGTTTAGATGGGCTGCTCAGGGAATGTGTTTCTTTGAAGGTGACAGATGGGCAGAAATATGATTGAAGTGAGGGAGGGAGACATGCCAGTATTTAGGGGAAGAGCTTTCCAAGCTATGGGGACAGCAAGTGCAAAGGCCCCAAGGCAGGGGATGTGCTTGGCGTGGCTGAGGACTAGCTAGGAGGCCAGTGTGGCTGGAGCTCGCGGAGTGGGGAGGAGGATGGTGGGAAAGGAGGTTGGGGCGTTGCAAGGCTCTGCAGTGTCCCTGCCACGGGTCAGTCCTTCAGGGATAGGGACCTTCCTTCTGCCTGAGGTGATACGGCCTGTATCTCGACAGACTGCATCTTCAATATTTCTTCCTTACCATGAACTTCCACCTATTTTGCCTCTTAAAGCTCCACAGGACCCACCTGACCTTGCTTCTCTCGGCCAACCCCTTGGAGATCTGAAGCCAGCTTTTCTTCATGTCTTCATTTCTTTTCCTGGAGGTGTTCCTCATATGGTATCATTTGGAGTCTCTTTGGAATTTATCAGGATATTTCCTCCTTCAACCTCCCTGTTTTAGGGACAATACCTTTATTAATTCTGCCTGGGATGAGTTTGGTTGTTAGGGCAGCGCATCGCACAGCTGTCACTTCCAGTCACATGAGGCTTATCTTTTTCATAAGGGGCTGCTCCAGCTGTTCTCCCTCTGTCTCCTCTCTCCCTGCTCCTTGGGGCCACTGGTGTGAAATATAAGTGCAGGACACATTTATTTCTGTTAAATGCCCTCTTGTTGGATTAAGCCCACTGATCAAGAAAGTCAGACCTTTTGAGAGCCTGATTCCATCACCCAACATATTTACTATTTCTCTATTTTTTGTCACCCACAAGTCTCATCCCGAAGCCACCTGTGTCTCATTTGTGCATACATAAGCCTGGGTTGGCCTCGGCTTGGTGCCAGGTTCTGGCCAAGAGCTGCAGATGCAGCAATCCCCTTGGGGAATCTGCAATCTCGTTTGGCAGAGGACATGAAAACAGGTCATTACAACACAGCACAATGTGTAAGTCCTGTGGGAACCTGGTGGGGGTGGGTGCCGGGAAATGCAAGCAGTGGTGACACGGAGCAGGTATTTGCTAGGAGCCCAGTTGGGAGGAAAGGCATTCCGGGAAGAAAGCACAGCGCACGCAAAGGCTAGGAGACGGGGAAGTTAGTGTCATGTTCAAGGAACTGCACGCACAGCAGCCTGTCTGGTGCAGGCAGCTGAGTACACAGGAGCCCTGCCTAGCTGGAAAAGGTGGGCTGCAGGGAACATCGGTGTCTTGAGTATTTCTCAAGGGCCAGCTGATTCCAGGGAACTCTTGGTTTTCAATGTAAACACAGCTTGTGGCACCTCTCGGCACAAGACATTCATTCAGCGGGGCTATCATTTGAGATAGCCACCTATCAGATGCTCCCTTGTGGGCGTTTCCCGTGAGTGCCACCACCAGGGCCAGGACAGGCTTGGCAACCTCTGGGCTTGTGAGAGCTGGTCAGGAACACTGAGTTCTCACTCAGCACACTCCATATTCTTGATCCAAACTTTCCCCAGTCCTCCCACCTTCCCTTTGGCTCTAGGCCTGTCCCTGTAAGATCCTTGAAACTCTGGGGGCCCCTGAATGACTTATGTTCTGAATTTAGCACCTTAGCCCAGAAGCATTCTTCCTTGCAAAACCACCACTCTGCCAGCTTCACATGAAGGGGCCGTTTAATATGCAGCTGAGAAACAGCCCTACAAAGCAAAGAAGATAAGGTGGGAATGTTGAATATTCATTTTTGTGGTTAGAGGGTGTTTTTCCTATGATTCTGTTATTCAAATTAGCTTGGATTGTAACTTCCATTTCAACAACAAATGCTTAAAGAAACACAACAGGCTAATCCACATTGTTCTCTTGAGATCTCCTCCAGAGTGACCGCTCCACAGAACACTCCACCCTGAAGGCAGTGACCACGGCTGATTGATTTCTTCCACCCTCACAGGCCTAACCCAACAGACAGGAGGAGGATGAAGGAGAGAGAACCAGCCCTGCAAAGAGTCTGGTCACTGAGTCCTGGGGTCAGTGCCCACAGTCCCAAGATCTGCCATTTGATCTATGGCCTGTGACAAGGCAGTGGGCCGGCCTGACCCCCAACTCAGCTCAGGAAGCAACTGGGCAGGGATGTCAGCTAAAGATCCCTGAGGGGCTCTGCACTGTGTTCCCAGGGGAACTTGCAAAGCCTATTCATTCCACTAGACCTGGACACTGAGCCTGAGACCAAATAGCACCGATCAGTGATGAAAAGCTGAGCAGCAGTCAGCATTTATAAGGTGATCAAATATTTTTGCATCCATCCATGTCTTCCCACCTCCCCTGACACCTCTTGGTTCCAGCCTGGATAGACTCTCACCTCCTAACGGTTTCTGCCTTCACTCTTGCCCCACTCCAATCTCCATATGGCAGCCAGAGTGATTTTTGAGAATATAAATTGGACCCCTACTAAAAAGCCTTCTGTGACTTCCCACTGAGCTAAGGATAAAATCCATGGCATACACAGCCTCTGAACCCCTTTTCTGCCCCTGTGCTCCCCGTTCACTGTGCTTCTGCTACCAATTCCTGGAGTCTGCCAAGCTCTTTGCGCTGGCTGTCCTTCCCCTGGACGCGATTCCTGGCTCCTCTCTTGGTTGGATCCATGTCATCCTTCAACCTCAATATCCTCTCCCTGGAGAAGCCCTCCCAGCTTCCTGAATGAGTCTATTGTAGCACTCTCTTCACTTCCTTCCTAGCCTTCCTAGTCGCTATCGCTAACGATTTGTTAACTTGTCCTCTGTCTCCCCCATTACAAGGCAAGTCCCTGTAGGGCAGGGATCTGCTCTATCTTAGCCAGTACTGTATCCTCAGGACTTAGCACAGCCTTGATAAATATTGACCAAATGAATTTACTGAGTGCCAACTATGTGTTAGGCTCCTCCTACACTTTTTCTCACTTAATTTTTCTAATAACCTTCTGGAGTTGGTCGATATCCCCTATTATAGAGAGCTGAATGAACTGTCTCAACATCACACAGTGGCCGAGCAAGACATTGAACCTAAGTCATTCGACCCCCCAGGCCATGTTCCTTCCACTGACTGCTCTGGGCTTGATGCCCGAGTTCTGGTTTTGCTAGTTACTACCTATAGGACATAGATAGAGCCAGGCCCCAACTTTTTGAACCTCCCTTCCCTCACATGTAAAATGTGGGCATTAATAAATATGCCCCCTACTGTAGAGTAGCATAGACTCTGGAGCCAGATCGTCAGGGTTCATCAGCCAGCTGTGCCCTGTGTGACCTTGAACTAGTGACTTAACCTCTCTGTGCTTCAGTTTTATAATCTGTAAAATGGGCATAAGTGGAGCTGTTGAGAGGCTCACAGGAGCAACTGTACGTAGAGCCTTTAGAACAATGTGAGGCATTTAGTTGTGAAAGACTTAGCTATGGTTATCATTATTAGGCATTAATGAACTTTATTGCTTTCTAAATACCTCCTTCACATTCCAGTCTTACAGAAACCCTTTGAGGTGAACAGGAAAGGCTTCATTTTCCTATTTTATCCGCGAGGAAACTGATGCTCAAATGGTCTTGCTGAGAGTCTTCCCCCTGCAGGTGGAAGCCCCAGACACAAGGCCAGGTCCTAGCCCAGCACTCCTGGCTCCTAGTCCCTGCCGCAGCTTCTCGGACTTCATGCGGGTGTCGGCGCTGCCCTTCCCGCCCCACCTGCCTTGCTTCTGCTGATCTGTCTTTTGCTCCATTAGGCAGGGCCGCGGCCCCTGGCCCTGCGCCGCGCTCTGCGCCCTCCGCGCGCCCCGGCTGCCCGCGCCCGTCCGCCCCGCCCGGGGAGGTGAAGGCAAAGTGAAATTAGCGCGCAGCCGGGAGCGCGGGGGCGCAGAGGTGCCCGGCAGCTCCGCGGGCGCAGCACTTCCCGGCCTGATATTTGCACAAAGTGCTCTCAGGGCCTCTTTACATTTGCACTTGCCCATGGAGTTAGCGCTTCGCCGAGCGCGACTTCTCCAAAGGACGCTCGCATCCTGTGTTTGAGGAGCGGAGGCGAATACTTCTCGCTTCTCTCCGCTCGGCTCGGGGTTCCTGCGTCCTCCGCCCGCTCTCGCCGCCGCCGCCGCCGTCCCCCGCTCCACCCCGGCTGGCTCCCCATCCTGGGCGCGCTCTCCCTCTAGATTCTTCGCATCTGTCTTCCTCCAGTTCACTCCATCTCCCTGGTCCCTTCCATTTCCGCCTCTCTCCATCCCTGTCTGTGTCTCTCTCCCCATCTCGGTCTTTACCTGTCTCTCATTCTCCCAATCTCACTGTCTCCATCCCTGCTCGGTCCCCTCTAGCCCTCCCTCCCCCGTTTTTCCTCCTCCCCTTCAACAATAAGGATGCAGGTCTCGGCTCAGGCCCCACATTCCTGTGGTTGATGCCTCCATGGTGATTTGGAACCTATCCTTGGTCCCAGCGCACTTTTCAGGTCCTTTCAGAGGTTTCCTTGGAGACCTAGAAGAATAGAAGGGAAGGGTCCTCAGACCCTACCTGGGGACCCTGTCCCATTATCCATGCGGCTTTTGGGACAACCAGTGCAGGCTGAACTTTCCAATGCCATTAACTCTGAGCACCAGCCCGGTTTGCCACTGGGCTCCCAGTCACAGCTCTCCACCACTGCTCCAAAGCTGGCTGAGAATCCCTCCTGGGAAGTTCCAGACCTTCCAGCCTGTCTTAGCAGGTGGAACCTGCCAGCCAGAGCTTCCGACCTGATGGGCTGGGAAATACATAGGCCCACTCCCCTCACCCTCAGAGCAGCCCGGTGGCCCCTGGAGCATCTGTAACTCTTGGGCTGGTTGTCTCTGGCAGGGAACAGTCTGAGCTGGGACTCCTTGGAAAAGGTTGGTGGGGGGGGGACGTGGATGTACTTTGAGGTTCCTGCAATTAAACCAGCAGGATGAATGGCATCTGGCACTCCCTGCTCTGCTGAAATGGACTGGGTGTGGTCGAGGAAGTGCCCTCCACCTGGGCATCTATGGCAGTGGATTGCAGAGCACACCACTGTCCATGGTAAACAGGGACCCCCATGGAGTGGCTGGAGTTTGCATTCCAGGTGTCCAAGGTGTCCCCAGGCCAGGGTGGAGTCCGGGAGAGGGGTGGGAGGCAGATGAAGCTCCAGCAGTGACCTTGGTTCTTGGTTCCATCTGAGATTGGATATTTCTGCTGTCCATTACCTGCTTTGCTATTTTAGAGGCATGTGGGATCCCCGAAAGCTGACCGCTCTAACAGTGAATTTCTGGCCCACAGACTGGAGTGGCATCATTATTTTGAAATACTTCCTGTGGAAAAGTTCGATTAGTTCCTACACCCATTTGCTTTACATCAGAAATCCCAGCATTACTTTTGTCAATACAGGAAGGACCTATTCGATTCTGTAAATATAATTTCAATCATGGTGTTAAATACTTGTTTAAAAATGATTTTAAATATTTCATCACACATGAGAACAAACTTTCTTATTGATGGTGCCTGTCAAGAATTTGAAAAGATCCTCATTAAAAGTTTCGCTTATTTCTGTGGAGTCATTTGATCAATCGTGTGTAATCACTTCCAGTCTAAAACCTGATATTAAAAGAAAAATGTTTCCAGAAGCAAACTCGAGCTTCTCATTAAAACATTTGAAAAGATTTTAATTGGAAGTTATATGCAAACCCGATATTTAATATCTTTCCTAGCACTTTGTATTTTATTTTTTATAATTTTATTTCATAAATAAAATGTAATCAATTTTTAGACACCTCTCCATGGATCTACAGGCAGCCTAAGGTCTAGGAGTGGAAGAACTGGCCTTTTGGTGTGCTGGTGGCAGCTAAGGGAAAATTTCTGAGGGTCTGTGTGATCTCTGAGGTCAGAGGAGTTTTTTTGTGGCTTTGTTTTGGTTTTGTTTTTTGTCTCTCCCGGCTGTGCTTCTCGCTGCTGTCGTACAACCCGAGCTCAGCCTTGAATCTGCTGAGAGATGGATTCTGCCGCGGGTTCCAGACTGTGAGCGCATCTCCCCGCAGAAATGCCTCCCAGCCTGTCGCTGCCGCCGCCGCCGCGCGGACACGGCCAACGCTGCCGCGACGGTGATTTACACAGACCGTGGCGGACACGCTCCCTCAAGCGGGGGTTGCTCCTGAGCATTGTAGACTTCAGGCAGAAAATGCCTGTCCCCTCAACCTGCCTTCCTGGGGCCTGAACCACCCTGGCGCGCGCAGAAATGTGATTACCTTGTCACTCTAGACACCCGGTGTGATCCGCGCGCCAGGAGGTTTGCGCGCACTGGAGGAAGAGAACCCTGCTTGAGTGGAAGGCAGGGGTCCAAACCCTGGCGCTGTCCCTTGCTAGCTGGGTGACCTTGATGCCCACCACGTCAGTTATTCTCTCTAGGCCCCAGTTTCCACACCGGTTACCAGGAGGCCGTGCAGAATTAGAAGGTGCAAATGAGGAAGTGGATGTACAAATGCTTTGTTCACCGTAAGGTGCTGTCTGTGTACGTGGAGGGGCTGTGATTATTGCTGTCAGCAAGAGCACGACACCATGACTCCTGCTGAACTGCGAGTGACCGCTGATCATTGGAAAGTCTGAGGGGGCAATTCTACCTTAGAAGCACGCTGAGGTTCCGCTGGCAGTGGCTGGGTGGCCAGGGGCCTTGCTGGCGGGCGATGGCTTCTGTTCCAAATCAGTCTCCTTGCAACACCCTAGAGCCCTGCACTTTTCATACATTAAACAAACATTTACTTATTTATTTTTAAATAGATTTTCTCTTTTTTTCCCATTCTGAAAGTGAATGCATGTTCATTCCAGAGTGTTTAGAAATACAGATATGCTAAAAGAAGAAATTTAGAGTCACCCCAATCCTGCTGTCGAGAATGAACGTCTCGGACACACACACAGCTCCCTGTACTCCTTCAAATACATTTCAGAAAAATGTTATATCATATAATACTTGCTATTTTGTGATCAGCTTTTTATAAAAAAAATCTTACAATGATCTGTGAACATTTACTAGGTAATAAACTATCCTTCTACAATATCATAAAAATCACTGCCTAGCCGTCTATACCATTAAACATTCGGTGGTGTCTACTGTGTTCAGAGCCCTGAGAGAGGCTCTTTTGGGGAGAGAGGGGTGACTAGAGCCACCCCTGTCTGCCCCTTGGGAACTCACCGTCCTGCAGAGGAAATAAGATCGCCCTGGGGACATGGGACCTACTGAGACACAAGGCAGGTGTTTTACCCTACAGGGAGGTGCCAGGAAGGAGAGGTCATTTCCAAAAAAGGGAGCAGGGAAGGCATCCTGAGACTGGGGACTGGCGGAGGAGGGAGGGCTGCGTTTAAATGTAGGAAAATGGGGAAGGAAGTCACGGTATCAGGAAGAACGTGAGAGGAGTGTGTGAACCCACACATCTTGAGAAAAATGACAAAATCAAGCTATATTTTCTGTGCTTGTGTGGAAGCTGATAAAGGGGGTGGGTTTTGCATGAGGATCAGTGAACTAAAACCTGCTATTCTGCCCAAAGAATAAGAATTGTTCAGAGCAGGCTTATGTCGGTGACCTTGGGCAAGTCACATAACCTCAAAATGTGAAGACAGGAAAGGGGCTCGGTGATTTCCTTCCAACTTCACGTTTTGTAGATGGAGAATTGAGGCCAAGAATAGGGAGGGACTTACCTGCGATGACACAGCAACTGTTGTGGGTGACGCCAGGAGCTGGTGGCACATTTCAAGGGCAAGGACCAAATTGTTCGTAAAAAGTCCACCCAACGCTTGGTGCAGACCTGCACTCGCAAAACAGGCTCGTTATACCAAACCGAGCGGCCGTCACTCTGCCAACCAGCCCAGCCTCGTAGCGCTGTCTTGGGGAAGACCTCAAGAAGAAACGAATATGCTGTGCTTCCTAAGACCCATTTGTGGTGCAATCAAGAGGTAAGTATTGTTTCTCCCCACCCCCACTCCACCTGGGAGGAGGGCACCCATCTGAGTCCCTACCAGGGTCTTTTGATAAGAAAAAAACAGATCCACTCAAACTGCCTCAAGTAGAAGAAAGCTTATTGTAAAGATACATAAAATTCTTTTGGGAATCCAAGAATGTGAACCACAGGGCAGTCAGGACTCACAGGAATTGGAGCTTGGACTGAAAAATTATTGGGGTGTCAAAGCAACTTTATTTTCTTCCCGGATTCCAATCTCCCAGACTAAGGATTTGTTCATCTGAGCATGCATCCAGCCATCCTTCCATGCAGCCATCTATCCCAACCTCTATATATCCGTCCATCCATCCAATCAGGGTTCCACAAGCCCCTGCCCTCCAGCGAGCCTCTGCCATGGGATCTCAGTACTGCGCTGGAGACAGAAATGAGCAAGCACAGTCCTTGCTCTCAAGGAGCTCACAGTTTAACAGAAAATTGCTGTCAAATTTATTCATCTCCTCATCCTTCAGCAAGCATTTCGGTGGCCAGGTTGGGATTGGCAAAGGGTTGGGTAGACACAGGGTTGGGCAGGGTGCGCTTCCAGAGGCCAGAGAGGTGTTAGCACTGGTTGGGGCAGTCTCCAGATAGGACAGCTGTGCCCAGGAAGCAGTGCAGTGACGAGATCAGGAGTGCAGAGTCAAAAACACTCAGTGCGTTAGAGCCAGGTCTTAGCTCTCTGCTCCTAGTCCGGTGGCAGAGGCAGCCCTGCATGCAAAGAACTGGGGTCAGAGGTGGCCACTGTGACAAGGGCTCCAGCTGCAGCCAGAAAGAGTGCACTGGGGGACATGGGTAAGAGAGAGAAGGTAATCCCAAACGAAGGGCCTGCGGAGGCTACATAATAAGGGTTGATTCGTGCTAAGCCTTAGAGCACTGCAAGAATTTATTCAGGCAGAGAGCCAGGGGTGGCCAGCACAGGACATAGGGCATCCTGGGGGTCCCTGGGGTGTTCTACCAGCCTGCTCCTCTGGCCCTTTCCCTGCCAAAAGATGTCAGCCATCAGGTGTTGTTAAACTCCAGCTGAACAAAACCCACTGGACAGGAAAGCAGGGCATGATTTGGCTGAAAGCAAAGGTGTTCAGAAGGGTTCAACCTTTTTTCTGACACCAGCTTCTGTCTTGGCAGAGCATGGGGCTTCAGGGGCTTATACTGGAACTGCCTCTCCCCCAACTCTGTTCCGGGGCTTCCCGGCCAAAGAGGATTTTTTTCTCCTTTTTGCCATGAAACAGCTTCTTTGTTTACTGTAAATCTGTAAAACCATGCCGGGTGGGGGAAGACAGGTGCAGGTGTTTAAAAAAATGATTCCAAGGAGAGCTGGTATTTGAATGAGGAATTGCTGACCGAGCTTCAGAACCAGACAGGGATATAGAGGTGGCTGTGGCCAGGCCCTTATTGCAAGGGTGAAACTATTGTCCCCTTCTACTGGTGAGGAAACTAAAGCAAAGAGGTTAAATGCCTTGTCCAAGGTCACGCAGCGATGATTACTGGAACCAGAATCCGCGTCCCACTGTATACAGCATAGTGGAGGAGGCGATGTTGGAGCTAGATTTTATTGTTGGGAGGATTTGAACTTGCAAAGACGGGAAAGGAAAGATTTTAGGCTAAGGGGTCAGGATGAACAAAGGTAGGTAGCCCAAGACAGTGACAACCATCCCACATTAAAAACAGCTGACTTTTACTTTTTTGAGCCAGGCTGGGTTTTTAAGTGCTTTACCTGTATTAGCTCTGTTAATCCTCACAACATTATAAAATAGGTATGATGAATCCCATTTTATGGATGATAAAACTGAGGCACAGAGAGATTAAACGACATGTCCAAGGTCACACACCTACGAAATGTCAGAGCTGGGACTTGAACCTAGGAAGCCCCGCTCCAGGGTCCTCCTACCTGGCCACCAGCATCGGTGCCACGCACACATCAAGCACCTCCTGTGGCACTGCCACATGCCTCGCGGAGTGCTTTTCCTGCATTGCTGCGTCTCAGAACACGAAGGTAGGCATGACTATCGTCACCATTTGACAGACGCAGACACTGAGGTTCAGGCAGGTTAAGTACCTTGCTCAAGGTCAAGCTTCGCCTTCCGTTCCTGGAAGCGACTTCTGAGGAGATCCCACTTCATTGAGAAGAGCTCTGCACTTCCCACAATCCCACGTTCCCAGATCAATCGCCCCCCGGCTTGCCACCGAGGCCCGCGTCGCCACTGGATCCGTTTTAAGGTTTTCAATAATTCTGTGAAGAGACAGAGCAGCATAAAGCTAAGCTAAAAATATCATTTTTCTGTAGCTGTCATAACAACATTTGGGCTAATTGATTCTCAATAGAATAATGACATCCAGTATGTAGTGAGAAATATTCATGAAGAGATCTGTGAAATCCTCGAGGTGCCGGCCGAGCTGGCAGCCCAGGACAGCTCCGGAACGTGTCCGCGTAGACGCCCTCCCGGGGCCCACCGCGGTGGGTGAGGTCTGACCGCCAGCCAGCGCCACAGCCGCAGCCTCGGGGACTGTCTTTGGACATCAAAGCGGTTTAGTCACTGAGGACTGGGGCTCCCAACCCCCGAGGCTGCTTTAATCAGAGAAAGGTGATGAAAAGATTAGAGGGTATGATTTATGGAGAGAGATTAGCATCAGAGGAGTCAGGGGGAGAGAAGAGAACTCTCTCAAAGTAGTTGAGATAACAAAGGCTGTGGAGGCGATGGGGGAAGGAGGGAGGCGGCTGCCGGCTGATCCTGAGTCTTGGCAGGACCCCGGAGGCTGGAGGGTCCATGGGTTGGTCCCTCTGAGTGGGCAGAGCCTCTGGGTCTGAGGCTGCCCAGCCCCCACCCGCAGCGCTGCTCCCGGGCCACGTGCCAGGCTCTGGGGGCTCAGGCTCTGAGGCAGTTCTTGGCAAAACTGCCCCGGTGGCGCCTTTCTGCAGAGGGCTGCCCAGAAAAGGCGGATTAGCCTTGGGGTCTCTGGGGGTGCGTGTGCTGGGAGTGCCTTGTCCTGGCGAGGTGGCCTTCCAGGATAGGAACTATGATGCTCATGTATGTTGTGTGACCAAAAGCAGGCATGGCTTCCACGGGGGTACACATTGTTTGCAGGGTGTAGGTGAGCACGTGCCTGAGGCGGGGGTGTGTGTGTGTACACATGATATTTGTATTTATTAAGCCCCTTATATATGCCACGTACATTTTTAAGGACTCCACGTGCATGAGCTCGTTTCATCCTTACAGCAACCTTGTGAAGTAGAAACTCTTGCTATTCTAGTTTTATAGAAAAAGGAAACTGAGGCTGAAAGAGTGTAACTGGACCACGTCACACAGCTAGTAAGTGGCAGAGCTGGGATTGGGGCCGCGGGGGCCATGGCTGTGGGGCCTCCAAAGCCCACAGGGTGCTGGAGAGTCGGGAGGGGAAGCAGGAGCGTGTGAGGCCGAGGGTGGGGAGGACTCTCTGGTCTGGGGAGGACCTGTGAGGTGTGCGTCTGTGGGCTCACAGGAGGTGTGTCCCCGTGAGAGCCCTGTGTGTGCTCCGCATGTGCTGGCTGTGTGTTTTAAACACACACATGCGGAATGAATGCTGGAGGTGTGGCGTCAGGGGAGTCCATGTCTGTGGGTGACAACGTGACCCTTCCACCATCGGAGCCCTGAATCCACTCTCTCAGGCTCCCGCGTAACGTGTGCCTTTTCACAGTCTCACCCCGTCACTTCTGGAAGCTCCTGGGGTGTCATCTGTGAGGTCAGTAACTGTTCTCTAGTGTTCTCAAACTCCTCCTTGGCTCTCTGTGGCCCGGAATGTCGCTGAGCCACTCCAAGAGGCTAAGATTCGCCCCGAGGGGAGGGAGATGCAACCCGCAAGCATCAGCAGACTCTATGCCCCATGAGGGCAGGTTTGCTTATATTCCCTGCAAACGCCACTGTCCTAAACCATCCTGTGTCACACTTCGTAACCTGGTACCTGAACATGGCTTCCTCCTCCACCTTCATTCTGCCTGTTGCCCTGTCCCTCGACAGGGCTCAGATACCAGGCAGCTCCTAGGACCGACACCTGAGACAAATATCTTACTGGCCTCCTCATTCCTGTAGTCAAAATCTCATGTAAATCAGCTTCTTCTAGACTCACCCACCAGTCCATTGACATAAGAACTAATAATTAATGGACAGCGTGTATTGAGTACTGGGTAAGTTCCAGACACTGTGCTAAGCTATTCGTGTGAATTATCTCTTTTTGGCACAAAGCAGCCCTGTGAGTTAGGCACTATTTTTGTTCTATTTTCCTGGTGAGGCATCTGAAGCTCAGAGATGTTAAGTAAATTTCTCAGAGTCACACAGCAGGTGAATAAGAGCAGGAGCAGAGAGTTGGACCCAGGTGGTCTGGTTTGCTTTTGAGCTCTGTGTGGCATGCCTTCCAGATTGGAGGTCTGAGCTGAGACTCCTGCTTCTCACAGGTCATTAACTTCATGTCAGCAAACTTTTCAAGTGAGTATTATTATCCTGATTTTACAGATAAAGAAACTGAGCTCAGAGCAGTGAAGTGACTGTCAGCAGTCAGGCAAGTATTGAAAAGGCTGAGCTAGGATTTGAACCCAGATCTGCCAGCTCCAAAGCCTCATTTCCCACACTGTGCTATATCTCTCTGGAGGAGTGGAGATAGTCCTTGGCCACAGGGAAATGCGAGAGAAGAAGGCATAAGGAAGGGGACCCAGCCAAAGGTGTGCAGTCCAGAGCTGGGAGCCAGGGCTCCTGGAAGAAAACGTAGAAATAGATCTCAGCACCCTGAGAGACCTGGGCAGGGGACAGGTGACCTGGCATTTGTAACGGGGCATTTGGCCTTGCTGACACCCACATCCCAGGTATGTTTGGGATTTCAGTCCTTCAGCAGGGAGCCTCCTAAGTTCCTCCCCTACTGAACTTGCACTGGACAAGAGCTCCCAGGACACTGTCTACTGGCCACTCATTGGTCTGAGAGGGGTGGGGCCCCCACAGTAACTGGATGGTCATATGCACAAACTGGCATCTCTATCCAGAGGTAGTATATGATTAAATACAAAAAAGAAAGGTTTTGACTCACCCAAATCCAGGTCCTGCCGTTCATTAACTGTGTGCCTGTGGGCCAAACACATGCCTCTGAGCCTCGGTTTCCTGATGCATAAAATGGGGATATTACTGCTTGTCCTTCCTACCAGGCAGGGCCTGCGGTGAGGCTTCTGCACTTGTCACGGGCAAATGTGCACCGCCAGATGCATGGGACTGGGAGGAGTCTGGTCAGGGAAGGCAATTTTGTGGAGGAAGGTGATGGAGAAGGCATGGAAAGACATTCCCCGCAGGCATGTCATCTATGGGCTCAGGTTGAAATGTAAGTCCTCATTCTAGCCTGTCCCGAGTCCAGGAGTACAGTGCTTCTGTATCAGCAAGGTAGAGAGGTTTTTATTTCCCAAGATGAGCCATTTTTGTAATTCATTCATTCATATATCTAGTCTTTGAATCAATGTTTATTGATAAGGGGTATATGGGAGACATTGGACCAAATGGGACCTGACAGGTGAAAGAGACAAGGACCCAACATATTTAGGGAGACATGATATACACATAGTTATATCAGTCATTGGATAGGTACAAATAAGGTACTGTGGGAGTTCCTAGTTGGGGGAGACCTCTTCCAGCTGAGGCAATCAGGGAGTGCCTCCTAGAAGAAGTGGCATTTAGCATGAGGAAGTAGCCTTGAAGGATGTAAACAGATTGCAATGCAGGGGATGAGTCTTCCTGGGAGGTTGTATGTATTTGAATTCGACCATGTCTGTGCACATGGCGTAGTAATCATCATCACCATAATCACAATAGAGTGTGTGTGCGCAGAATAACGGGGTGGGGGGTGCCAACTCCCATTCCACTAGAGGACCAAGCACAGGAGGTGGATCGTGCTGTTCCCCAGTGGCTTTTAGGCTCTCTGTGCCTCTCTTCCCGTATCACCCTGAGGGTGATTCTGGTGTTCAAAGACATGCATCTTTTATGTAACATGGCCCCTCAAATCAAGCCAACAACCTCTTCTGGTGCTTAACCCAAAGCAAAGCGATTTGTTCCAATGCCGAAGGAAACCCCAGCTGTGTTGGACTTACTGAGAGATGGCGTATCGGTCTCCCTCCTCAGGGATTTGTAAGGGTAATTTTGGCCATGCCTGGTTTTTCCCTTTATACGCTGGCTTTAAACGCCATCTCTACATCACACGGACGACTGTTGTGGGAGCGGCGTGGCGCGGCATGGCGGTGGGTACAGCTGGGATGTGGGGGAGCGTAATTAGAGGGCTCCATGACTGTTCGGGGCCCCTTGGATTCCAAGAGCTCATGAGTCGGCTGTGATCTTTGGAATCCTCATTAGAAATTCTCTCCAGAGCCTGGGGCATATGCTTTTGCTCGTCTTTAATAATGGCAAATCTTCATGCTTTGAGGTTGGATTTGATTTCGGGAAACAACCACAAGAGGCATTTGGAGCCCAGCCTGGTAGAAGAACAAGCTGGAAAATGTGCTTCTGGTTAAATGGGAGGTGTGACTCTAATTGGCACATGGGGATGCCAAGTTCAGGTAGAAGCCAGAGCAGGAAGCTCTAGGGAAAGCTCCGGAGTTTTTGCAGGGAATGCCAGCCTGGGTACAGGCAGAAAGGGAATTCTGCCATCCTCTGGCTTGGGCATACTGGACACTCCACTAACTTGACTGGACTTTGTCTCCCTCCCGATGCTCCATTATAGACTCAATGGGCTGAATGGTTTAGGGGCCATTTTCAGAGTGTTTGGGCCTACGTGGAAGTTAGCAAGTGCAGGGGCCATGGTGGAGGGGTCGGGGAGGACCTCCTAGCCTCTCTGTGAGCTGTCTCTGGCACTACAAGACCTCAGGGGCCACACAGGAGGAGGCCTCTCTGGACCTCATCAGTGTAATAGCTGGAGGCTGGCCAGAGGAAGAGTCAAGAGCCTTTGTACCTTCAGATGGTAGGCAAACCACTAGACCCCACCCAGGGCTCAGCCTGCCTGGGAAAAAGGATCTCCAGCACCCCTGCTGAGCTGCCTTGATCTCCCTGGAAACTTCCCAATGACCCCTGGGTACAACGAGCGACAAGAGGTATCAGGTCCTGCAGAGGTTTGCACACCTGATCCTTCCTCCCTCCACCTCTGCCACTTGGGGCTGTTGGCCTAATTCCACAGCGCCCTTTCTGCACCCACATCCCACACCTACAAAATGACAGGCCTCCTTTTCTGGGTGACTTGCTCACTGACCCCAAAGACTCTTCCCTTTGGAAAACTTGGGGCACATCCTGAGCTTGCAGGGGGAGCCTTTTTTGAGGGGACTGGCCATGTCCATTAAAGTGTGTATTTTACAGTCCTCCCCACATGGTCTGCAAATGGTGATCCACCCCCATCTTCTTGTCCTAAGAGGCTGAGCCCACAGGCTTTGGGCTCTGAAGACAAAGTGCAGAGTGATCTGTCAGAGGAGGAAGCAGGCCAGAGGCTGACGCACATGACAGCACCCACTGCACACCCACAGACACACCCTCACTCCCTTACACCTTGCAAGCTCACACTCACCCACACCCACTTCCTCACACACGCACACTCGACTTACACAGACACGTGCCCACTCCCCACCCCTCCCCAACGTCCCACGCATGGATAGTCGCACCTCTCCCCAGCACAAATGCTTGTAACTGCAAGCTGTTCCCTGCAGGCCCCTGGAGGATGCCGAGACTGGGGGTTGAGGGGATCTGAGAGTACCTATGAATGCGCCTCTCTGCAAATGAGCTTTTAAGCAAAGTGATGTAAGAGAGAAAGTCCAGATCTCACAGTTCAATGACTTGGGCTCAAGGGCGGGAATTGCCGTGTGTGAGCCATGCCTTCTTGGGCAAGTCCCTTTTTGGTGCCTTGCTTTCCCTATCTGTAAAGTGGGCAGGATAGCAACCCCTCCCACACAGGCAATTGTGAGGACAGAATGAGCTAACGGAGGAGGGTGCTTTACTTTGTACATTGCAAAGTACAAAAATGTTTATCATCAGGGCTGTCCTTATAATTTCCAACTGAGGAACAGGCCGTGTTCAGGTTACATGTACCTTCCTCCACCGGTCTATCTGAAGTAGAACGGGCTGTGCAAATCCATTGCGGATGGGCAGAGCCATTTGTCCCCACCATGTCTGGGGCTGGGCCCCCTTCCCCCAGCCTCCGGCTCAGGTGGTCCAGCGCTTCTGACCCAGGAGCATGGAGATGTGTATTGGAGGTGGAACTGGTCAGTGAGGACCCAGAAATGGCCAGGCGATTCCCAAAAGAACTTTACATAATCAATGCAGCATCTATTACAAAACATCTATATGCAAAGATGACTCTTGCCCCAGTAGATTAAAAAGTGACTATTGGCAAATTCCTGACAAATGTTTCTGGGATGTGAGGGCTTTGGGGAAGGTACAGAAGGGAGCGTGAGGGGGAGACCCGCAGGGTGTGGGTTGAGGCCTGATGGCCCTGGGGCAGGAGTAGGCAGGGGATGGGGGACAAGGAGCAGCTGAGCAGGGCACCCACTTCAGAAAAGCTCCCAGGAAGGGAACGTGGGGGACCGATGGCGGGGGGACATGCACTTGAATGATGCATAGATTATGCTGCGAAGGGGCGGATGGACCTCAGCGTGCCATGGGCTTCCTGTAACTGCTTGAGAAACAAACAGTTCCAATAACACAGTGAGGGCTAAGGAGAAGGAGTGGGGTGGGGTGGGCGATGCACATACAGTGGTTGGAAACTCAAAGAGAAAAACAGTTCTTTCCAACGACTCGAACTTTCCAAGTGAGAGTGAGCAGATGAGACTGGGGAGCAGGACTTGGGTGGCCTGCGTTTGACACAGAGCAGGAGGGGGATAGGCCCTTGGAAGTAGGACCCCTTGATCTCTCTCCTGACAGGAGAAACTGAGGGCCAGAGTAGGAAGGGCTGTGCTCAAGTTTCACAGGGAGCGAGAGTGGAGGTCCTCAGGACCCTGGGTAGGGTGGAAGGTGGTGCATCTGTGCATGCTGATGAAATTGTATGGCAACAGGTGTATAGATATGAGCATTGTCTCCAAGGAGAAGGACCGTAGCTTTCATCATATTTCTAAGGGGTTATAAGATTTCAAACATGTGAAGAGGTAAAATTATAGGCCAGAATGCTGAGGTCCAAATCCCAGCTCTGCCCCTTTCTAACTGTGTGACTTTGGGCAAGTTACCAGCCCACCTGCATCTCAGCTATCTCATCTGTAAAATGGGGATATAAAATCCCCAACCCATAGGGCTATCAATTAAATAAGATCTCAAAGTGCCTTGCATAGGGTAAGTCAACCAGTAGTAGCTGTTATTATTTCCACTATTATAATAAGTGTGTTATTATTTGAAGATAAGGGGAAGAAAGGCGAGCTCCTCTTGCTTGCACTTGGGCACAGTGGATTCTGGTGGATGAGTGGAGCGTCCCAGCCAGGTCCTGCCCACCGGCCTGGGGACCCGGATGCAAGGCCAGGGCCCGCTGACAGGCAGGGCTGGGAGCAGCCCCACACCCGCCGGGCGGTTTGTATGCAGCGGGTGTTGTGAGAGTGTGTCCCGGGGAGGGGAGCGCTGCTCCATAAGACTGATTTGTTGCTGCTGAACCTCATTAATCAAATCTTACCGGAGAGAGCCTCCTGCAGCTGCTGGCAGGTCAGCGTCGGGGAGATAAGTGATGTAGCCAGACCCAGCGAGGGGGAGAGACGAGGCAGCCATAAGTCTTGACAGTGGCAGGCCCTGAAGCAGGGGCTCCGAGCCTGCACGTCCCTGGTGCCTGGGGCGAATCTCCGAGTCAGGACAAAGTTCTTCCTCCAGAGGGATGCTCTGGAGAAACCAGAGCTGGGACAGGGTGTGTCTGGAAGGAGGCTCTGAGAAGCAGGGCAGTTCAATGTGCTTTGGGACAAGCCATGACCCAAGCCACCACTGGGGTCCTTCAGGTCCCCAGGTTCACAGGCACCACAGGCACCCAGACAATTTTCCCGGCAACAGCTATGGCCCCATTTACAGCTCTGACTAAGTAGTGTCCAAATGGAACATTTTTGAAATTGATCTTATCTGCTGCTGCTCAGTTGGACAAGTTGCACCACCACTCCGAACCCTACTTTCCTCATTGGTAATAACAAGAACAGAGCTGAGAGGTAGTCCTAGCTGTTTTACTTAATCCTCATGAACAAACTTATGATGCAGGTACCATGATCTTCCCATTTTACAGATCAGGAAACTGAGGTCACATATCTAGGGAGTGGCAGTCCCCTCTGTCTGTGTCCCCAGAGACAGTCAGGGGACACAGGGGGGCAGTCAGGGAATGGGCTCTCGCCAGTCATTCATACGGCTTGGTCCGATTGTGGGGGGCTGTGTAAGGAGTTCCCAATGGGTCTCAGGAGCCTCTGCTCCTATGAGTAGGTGCAAGGCTTACAGCTGCCTTGATTGTCTACTTAGACCAAAGGGGCTATTTCTGCTCTCACCCCAGTACAATTCTCTCTCCTCTGCCCCAGGATGCCCCCTGCTGCCCAGACCTGTGCTGGAAGAGGCAGCAGTCCCGTCACTCGCTGTCCAGCAGTGTGATCTTGGGCCTTAACTTCTCTGAGCCTTGATTTCCTGTTCAAAAATCATAATAACCAACCCAGTGAGCTGTTCTGAGGCTTAATTGAAACAAACAAACCTTGTGAAGCATTTAGAACAGTGCCAGGCAAACAGTAAGCACTTAATAATTGTGGTTATTACTGGAGACCCAGAGAGGAATCTCCCTGGTTGCACCCCCAGGAGGATTGCTACTCTAGTCCTGCCTGTAGTGACCTAAGTCATGTGCCCTGGAGCCCCTTCCTTCTCTCTGAGACCTGTTTTTGGTGTCTCACTTCCTGCCCACCCCCGACCTCCCTTCCTGCTCTAGCACCACATTCCTGGGACCATAGGTTATCGTCAACTCTTGAAAGTCATGGATTGGACACCCCCTTCCATGCACATACAGCATCCTCTGCGATCTCAGTAGCTGAAAAATGGGGAAAACAATCCTCCCTGCCCCAGTAGATGCGCAGGTACTAACTACAGGGTATTTTTTTTTGCACACTTAGTATGTGCAGAGCATCGCACTACACACAGTACAAACATGAGCTCACGCAATCTTGATGACATCCTTGTGAGTTAGGTCCTATTTTAGGCCTGCTTTACATCTAAGGAAGCCCAGAGAGGTTAAGTAACTTTGCCAAGGTCACTCGGGGTGAATGACAGAGCTGGGCCTCAAATCCTGGTGGCTGACTGTGAAGGCCATGCCCTGAACCCTAATCCTAACCTAGGTTAAGTCCCCAGCACCAAAAGCTAGGCCCGCCTTAGGTGCCCTTTCCTCCTAACCCCCGCGGCACTGCAGAGGCCCCACGTTTGCAGGGTTGGCTGGCCCAAGTTCGAGAGTTGTTAACTTCTTAGTAGTTGTCTCTTTGCCTCATTATGGGGTAAAACTGCATTTGGTTTTTAAAATTCCCTTTTTATTTAGTCGCTGTGAATGTTAAGAACTGCCAGTACTGGAAGCTGAGATCCCATCCATATGCCAGGTTTTAAATAGCAGACTAGAAACAAGTTTACACAGGAAGATCAAACTCATCCCAAACATGCAGCTACTGCACTGTTCAGACAAGAAACCCGTGCCCCCCACCCCGCCCCGCCCGCTCGCCCCTGTCTTCCCACTTCAAACGATTTCGGAAAGTCATCTTTCTTGTTTTAGAAAAACATTGCTGAACGTCGTCTGCTGCTCTTGGTGCGTGAGGAAGCAAGTGGTGACCCAGTCACGGCAAGGTATGCATTGTTCCGGTTCTGTCTCTGCTCCGGAGTGGGGATGACCTTGAACGATCCATCCCCATCCACCTCGGAAGCCTTGCCACCTCCCTGGAGTCAGGGGTGCTCTGTCTCTGCTCTGAGCAGTGAGCAGCAGGAAGCTGCATGCAGAGGAGTCACACTGGACTTGACCTTCGTGATCTGCCAAAACATGCGCTGTGACCTTGGGCAGTGACGTCACCCCACCCCTCTGAGACTCAGTTTCCTCCTCTGCAAAATGGAAACAGAACATGATGGTTAAGTGCCCGAACTTTGGTCTAACACTGCCAGTGTTCAAAAGCCTCAGTCCTGAAGCTTCCTGGCTCAGCCTCAGTTTCCCTCCCTGTAAAGTAGAGGTGGTAGTAGAGCCTGCCTCCTATAGTACAAGGTCATAAGGGTTAAGAGCCACGACACTGCAAAGTGTCCAACACAGGGCCTGACTTGTGGTGAGTGGCAGCAAATACCAGTTAGAAACACCAGGGACCTGGGCGTCCTTGTGGGGCTGGTGGAGACTGAGAGGGTCACCAGCTCAGGACTTGGCACTTGCTCCCAAACCTCATGGCTGCATCTAACCTGAAGTGGGTCTCTGCAGTGGGGGCTCAACGTGAGAGCTGGTCTTTGCCCAGCCCATTTTTTTGCTAGCCTGTGCTCACTTGGGCTGTCCCCGTCCGGCTGCAGGGAGGGGCCGGTTGATCTATGGGCCCGGTAACCTGCCTGGGGAAGGGAGGGGCCCTCTGACCCAGGGGTAAATCATGGACTTCCCCCAGGGCCCGTCAGCTCCCCAGGAAAGAAGCCCTGGGCATTTGTTATCTCAATGTTTCCCCTGAGGGGCTGACCACATGATTCATTTCACTCACACTAATTGGATGTAAATTAGATGAGAAATCAGTAATTTGTCCAAAGATTTGTCATTCTGGTGGCTTTCCAGGCAGAGCAAAGCATGGGTCCCGCAAAGGCGCCCCCAGCTGTAAAGGGAGGCAGGAGGAGGTTTTTCCTGGTGACTTTTGTGCTTGCATTTGTTCAAGGGACAGAGCAGAGATGGAGATGGAAGGGGGAGGCAGGGAAGAGGAAGGGAGGGCAAGAGAGAAGAGAGGAGGAGAGAGGGAGATGAGGAGAAGGAGGGCAGGAAAAGAGAGGGAGGAGGGGAGGTGGAGACGGGGAGAATAGGAGAGGAGAATCAGGATTCTCTGCTGCTTTTGGCTGGCTGGAGGGGTGGGGGAGCCTTCAGGTAATGTTATTTAGTGTCAATAGGAAAAAGGATTACTCCAGACTTCTCTCCCTACAACAATATGCTAATCAACCCCTTGGGCCCACTCGGGGCTGGGAAGCTGGGCAGCTGCCTCTGTCTGTCTCCAGGAGCTGATGGCCGCTGATTTAATGAGGGGGAGGGCACAGAATGGGTCGGCTCCGGCTCCTGGGAATGGAACCAGACAATGACTGGGGGTGGGGGGTCGGGGCAGCGTGGAAGGGGTGGGTCTGACTGAGGCTGCCTGGAAGGGAGCGGTAGCAGCCAGGGCTCCCCGAGCCCCAGTGTTGCTCCAGGTTGGGCGAGAGCAGCGGCTCATGTTCTATTTATTAGAGAGGCAGACAGCATCCCCTGAAGAAGGGCAGAAATGTAAATATTTCTAAAGAGAATCTGAGACCTGAGTCAAGGGTATAAAGGGAGGGAGGGAAAGTGCTGAGGTTGGCAGGCAGAAAAAAGGGAAGGGGTCACTGGCCCAAAGACCCCTTCGGAATAGTTGCATCCTAATGTGCCCGGCACAGAGACCCCAGCTTAGAGCTGGGGAATGCCGCGGTGGAGCCCTGCCCACCCTTCCAGAAAAGAGGCCCGAAGCATCACTGCTGAGGGAGGAGGTGGCTGCCTGGACTCCAGAAGGTGGGCCTCCCCTGGACAAGAAACTAAAGGGCAGAGGCAGAGGACAGTGGAGACTCGGGCTGAGGCTGGGGCTTCATACAAGGTCAAGGGCCCTGCAGCAAGGCAGGCTATTAAACTTCCACTGCTTTGTCAGGCTTGGTGCTGGGTGCAGGATGAGCCTAACAGGCTTGGTTCCTTAAGCTCTGAAGCCCCAGAAAGTCTAGGAGGGAAAGTAGACACTAATTTAATAACGGTGCACATCCATGTGTGATGACAAACTATGCTAAGTGCCACGCAAGAGAGGAGCGCAGGGCTTTGGCAGCACGTAACAGAGGAACTGGACCCAGTGTGGGAGCGGGGAGGTTGGGGGAAAATAATGCTAAGATCATCAACTCAAAGTGATGAAAGGGGAACTGCTTTTGATTCTCATGAGGAGAAGCACTGACCTTGGCCGCCCAAACCTCGGGATGCGTGTGAGTGAGCACGAGAGCGTTTGAAAGTACCTCGTGAGTGTGCACGCCTGCGTGCTTGGGTGCATGTTTGTCTTGTCTACACGTCTGTTTGGGTCTTGGGGGGTGCTGGGGGTGCGCTCTTCTGAAGGATTATGCTGACTGTTCCAGGGTGCATTTCAAAGCGATATAACCGACAGCAACTGGAATCTGGGGGTAGCCTAAAGAGGATCCCCAGGTCTGCCTCTTCACGTCAGGGTCCCCAAATTTGAGAAAGAAAAACGGAAAGCAACCCTGCCCCTCAGTTTCAACCTTCCCTTGATTCTGTGTGTGTTCCACGTAGACAGGTAGATGAACGTGCCTGGCCCACGCTTAGCGAGGTTCAATCAGGGTTTCCCTCCCCTCCTCCCCAAAACTTTCCTTCAATTCTTTCTTCTTTCCTCTCTCCTTCTTTGCTTAATACTTTATATTATATTGAGCGCTTATTAAGTGCCCAGGACTGTTAAGCCCTTCAAATAGGTCATTTCATTTGGTAGGGATTTGTATCCCCATTTCACAGATGAGAAAATGGATCCTGAGAAAGGTCAAGCGACTTCTGTAAGGTCATACTGCCAGCGAGTGGAAGGGCAGAGATGCCAGCTCCGAACTTACCCCTTCCATCCTTTTCTCCTCTCTCTTCCGCCTTCTCTCCCTCCAAGGTGTCTATAAACACCTACGAGCTCGTGATGAGTTGGAGGCTGGTTATTCACATTAGACCACGGCTCTCCGCTTCACGCAAGTGTGGTTTCCTATGGAGGATCTGATTCATGCACAGCTTTGGAGGACACCTATATCCGTATCCGCTGCCAAGTTCCTCAGCAAATGTTAAGGTGCTGGGGGAGAATCACCGACATTTCGAAGTCGGAAGAGCACCTTCCTTGTTCCACAGAGACGAGCCGACGCCCCGAGAGGAAAGGCGGCTGGCGAAGGGTGGTGTGACTCGCTGGCGGAGGAGGGAAGACAGGAAGCCAGAAAGGCCCCTCCTGACTGTCGCTGAGCTCCGGCCGCACCCTGGCTTCCCTCCGAGGAACCAGGCCATCCCTTAGGAGACCGTGGCACCGTGAATGCAGTGAGAGAATTCTCCAAATCAACGTAAAACCCTGACTCATGGGGAGGCAAAGTCACCACCAACCATTCTAAAAGCTCAGACAAAAAACTCAGTCCTTAGGTGGCCGAGGGGCTTTCTCTCTTCAGATGAATCAGCTGCTGTCCCAACTGTTGCAGGGCATGACATTTATACTTCAAAGGTTCGTATTTCTACTCTGTCGATTAAGGACAGGGAAGGGGAGCCTGAGAGAGGTCAGCGTGGCTGAGCACCAGGACACCCTCCTTTTCCTCACCCACGTTCCGTGGTGGCTGTGGCTGTAAGAGCATTGGTTGTGATTTGCACTCACGCCCTCAGGGACACCTGCTGCCAGGACAGCTGGAGGCTCTGGGGTCAGCAGGCTCGAGTTCCAAACCATAGAATAATGGTGGGTACTGGGTGGTGGAGGGTGCCTGGAACAAAGCTTTCAGGGTCACCTGAGCACTAGACTCAGTTGTCAAAAGTCAGGACTATTTTGGCCAAATCAGTATGCCTGGCCATCTTGTTTTTAATTGTAATAGTGCACAGTGGGCGGAGCAGAGACCTGCCAAAGAGGTTTTGGAGTTGCGTGGAACTGGGTTTGAATTCCAGCTCCTCCACCTGTACCAGCTGTGTGCCATCGGATTGGTGACAATCCCAGAGTGTCAGAGTCTTCATCTGTAGAGATGTTACTAAGGGTTGTCGGGAGAATTGATCAGAGTTGGGATGGACTGAAAGCATGTGGGTGGCCACAGCCATCACTGAAGACAGGGAGGAAAAGGAAGGTGTCGTGGTGCTCAGCCTGGCATAGAGAAGATGCTCAAGACATGGGCATTCCCTTCCCTACGTTCTCACTTTTCCACTCATCCAAATCCAACCTTTTTTTTCTCACCCTATTTGTTACCAGAGCTCAGGTAGAATAACGGAGGGTCAGTGGGGCTGAGTTGGGATGTAGCCACCACAGGTGGCAGCAGACTCAGGTGGTGCCTGGGAAGGGGCTCACCTGGAAACTGGAAGGATTGGTAGGTAGCGGGAGTCTGCCTCTCAGTATGAGGAATGGGACTTCTTGGAATTGTAGGGAAGAGAAGCAGGACATGCTCCAGTTTCTCTGCTGGTCCAGCTATCAGCCATGGGTTCACAAAAGGGATGAAACTGATGGAACACCAAATGTTGCTCTTCAGATCCAAAATCCAAGCGTAGAGCTTCTAGACCAACAGTTGGACTGAAGTGGCCATCAGATTAGTACATTTGTTGGTCCGGGGTGGGTCTGTGGCTCTTGCAAGAAAATTGAATTCTAGAGTTACAAAATCTGTGCTAAGGTTTTTGTTTTTTTTTTGTTTTGTTTTGTTTTTTCTCTTCTTTTGATCTTACCCTTGACTCTGTGGGTCAAACTCAAATTGACCATCATCTTTTACAACAGGTAACATCTATTGAATGCGTATCAGGTAGCAGGCTTGTTACATGTATTAATTAATCCTTATAACAACCCTATTGCTATGGACTGAATTGTGTCCCCTCCCCCAAATTCATATGTTGAAGCCCTCACCGCCCATGTGATTGTGCTCAGGTATAGCCCTGATCTGATGGAACTGGTGTCCTTATTAGAAGAGGAAGGGTCACCAGTGCTCTCTGCTGGGTGAGGACGCAGCAAGAAGGTGGCAGTCTGAAAGCTCTCATCCAGAACCCGGCCATACTGGCATCTTGATCTCAGACTTTCAGCTTCCAAATTGTGAGAAAATAAATTTCTGTTGCCTAAGCCACTCAGTATACAGTGTAGTTTATGGCAGCCTGAGCTGACTAACACACCTAGGAACTATGTATGATTGCTGTTCCCACTCGACATCTTTTACAGAGACGTGAAAGTCACTTGACCAAGGCCGCACAGCTGGTAAGTGTCAAGGCCAGAATC